>KE504772.1:276437-291107 GCA_000441515.1 Elaeis oleifera | reverse complement strand
ACACACACACACACACACACACACACACACACACACACACACACACACATATATATATATATATATATATATATATATATAGCATACATGTTATCACATTGAGCATGATTGATATAAATCTTACTATTTTCTTATCGGCTAAATATCATCTCAAAAGTATTTCCTATTCATGCTGGTGTGAGTAGTGTGAAGGGTCCTTACTAGGTTGTAAAGCTCACAACCCTCTTGTTCCTTTAGAGTCGTAAGATGAGTAGCACCAATCGGGTTGGGCATGGAGTTCAAGCGATGGAGTCGTTAGTTAGTTAATTTCTGATACCAAATAAATGTTTCAATGTTATGAACTTTATCCAATAAAGATGGCTTGGTTGGTTTGATAAACATGATTGAATTTTTATAATTCTTTCGGTATACTTGTGGATTTGTTTATTGCTTAGGCTCTGCATGATTTTTAAAATGTTGCTCCAGGATTCACATGGCTGTATCACGTGGTCGACCTGAATGTTGGTTTGGGGTATGACAACTAGATGTAAGTAACATCACAGTTACATTCCATCTCCATCTTTTAAGAGTTGGTAAAAGCAAGCTTCATTCAAAGATCAATCGGTTCTAAATTAAATATTAATAGTTTCAAGATATTAGATGTAATAGTTCGATGTAATAGTCCAAGACCTCATTGAAAAAGGCTAAAAAGATATTATTTGAGTTTTTCAGCTCTATAAAATATGCAATATTTGGGTAGTGTATAATTGATATTAACCTGAACAAGCATATTTATGGTTCCTTATATATTTTCCTTGTCTAAGCTATGGCATCCTCACCAGATTAAGGATTCAATTTCAAACATAATTATATCTCAAACATAATTATCTTTTGTTTAAGCTTGGCATTCTTGCAAGCCTACCCTTCTAATTTCAAACACAATCACATCTTAAACACAATTGTCATTGTTTAAATTTTGGTATTCTTGCTAGGCTAAGAATCCAATTTCAAATAAATTATATTTTAAATATAATTATTTTAAATTATTATTATAGTTTCAAAAAATTGATGGAACAATATAAGAACTCACTCAAAAAGGCTAGATAATAAGGAAGATGTTATTTAAGCTAGCACCCCAATGGTATCTGATGACTGATATAGAACTAAACACACAATTACATACCATGATTGGCTCAAGGATAGTTGACAATAACCCTTGGTCAAAATAGATGTTAGACTGGATCCTATTCTCATAATATTTGTAATGGTTTAGGATTTCATCAAAAAAAAAAAAAACTAAGTCAAAGAGGTGATTTTACCATCAAGATCTCTTCAATATATGATTGATGTAGGATTAAATATTCACACCATTTCTCTCATTATATGTGGAAGTGTTATATCTATTCTAATTTTAGGGATGGTAATTTTAGCTGATCCATTGAATAGCTGATCTGATCCGAATGGGGCAAGTTTACCCAACCTAATTAGAACCCAAGGCTAATATGAGTTCTAGAAAAAATATTCAAAACGGATTTGGATTGGATACGAATAATGATATATCCCGCTCCAAAACCAACCTGAAATAATCTTAATTATCTAAATTATTTTTCAAATTATAATTATTTCATAATATTTATATGATGAGTTTTTACTCAATTTGATCCCATCCATCTTATCTATTTGACCCGTTTTCCACTTGAGTTGATCCTATCCGAGCCAAGATGGGTATGAAATAAATATAAATACAAACTTTTAATTATAAGAATCAAGCTGGATATGTATTGACCGACCTGATCTCTTGCCATCCCTGTCGAGCCCTTTTATGACTTCACCAGTTTTGGTGCAACGTGCCTAGTTTTGGACCATCGGACAAGCTCACGGAAGTCTTGTGTGGTGTGGAAAGAAGTCTTCATAGATGTCCCGCGGACTTTTGATTCCCAAGAAGTCAAGTGTGGTGGGAAAAAAGTCTTCATAAATATCCCATGGACTTTTGACTGCTAACGTGTCATGTGTGGTGTGGAAGGAAGCTCGACCATGTTGGGAAGCTTCGACCTTACATTCCAAGGTGGAATATTCAGAGACCAATTCATTGGTTGGTCATGGACGGCAATGGAAGTTGCTTTGTGTCCTGCTAATAATTAATATAAAGAGATCATTCTACTTCATCTCACAGCAACAAATAAATTCATGGATCTTAAAAGGAATTGGTTGGTCATGGACGGCAATGGAAGTTGCTTTGTGTCCTGTTAATAATTAATATAAAGAGATCATTCTACTTCATCTCACAGCAACAAATAAATTCATGGATCTTAAAAGAACCCAACTTCTACTTTTGTTCTTTGCTTTTCTGTGTGCTCAAGCGAGAAAACTCAATGGAGATTCAATCCCGGGCTGCATACCCATCGAAAGGAATGCTCTTCTTGGCTTCAAAGAAGGCCTCAAAGATCCCTCCAACAGGCTATCTTCTTGGGTGGGCGACGACTGCTGCACATGGAAAGGTGTGGCTTGTGACAACCAAACGGGCCATGTTGTCAAGCTAGACCTCCGCAACCCACACCAATTGTCATACTTCAACTATCCTCCATACAACATGTGGTGCTTGGGAGGTGAGTTGAGGCCTGCCTTACTTGGTTTGAAACACCTGAATTATCTTGACCTGAGCATGAACGACTTTCGAGGCATTAGTATCCCAGAATTCATGGGCTCATTCCGTCAGCTCAAATATCTTAACCTCTCCTGGGCTTATATGAGTGGATTGATCCCACATCAGCTTGGGAATCTATCGAGCCTCCAATATCTTGATCTCAGTTATAATTATTATGATGACAATCCATCTGGATTTCTCATCATTGATAATGCCCTCTGGATTTCTCATCTTTCTTCTCTGCTATATCTCAATTTGGATGGTGCGGAATTCAGAGAAGGTTCTCACTGGCTACAAGCACTAAACATGCTCCCTTCTATTGTTGAGGTACGCTTACGAGGCTGTGGCATCAACACCATTCCGCTCTCTCTTCCACATGTGAATTTTACTTCACTTACTGTTCTTGATCTTTCTTGGAATTCTAATAATTGGACGACATCTGGTTGGTTGTTCAACATAAGTAGCCTGGAGTACCTTGATCTCAGCGGTAATTTTATTAATTCGACGATGCCTGGTTGGTTGTTCAACATAAGCAGTCTTGAGTATCTTGATCTTAGCGATAATTTTTTTGGGGCATCATTCCACCTGCAATTAAGAATCTAGCTTCGCTCAAGTTCCTTGATTTATCTGATAATCTGATTCTTGAAGGCACAACTCTAGCTGCGCTTGGGGGTTTGTGTCAGCTGCAGCATTTGGATTTGTCAAGTATTAATGTCAGCAAAAATTTGCATGAATTTGATGAAGTTTTTACTGGATGCATCAGAAACAGCTTAGAAACTCTAGACATGAGATATACCCAGCTTAGCGGTTATTTGCCGGATTCGTTGGGGGACTTCAGAATACTCAAATCTCTCTATTTGAGCGACAACTCAATTTATGGTTCTCTTCCTGAATCAATTAGAAGACTGTCAGCACTTGAAGAATTAGATCTTCCTTTAATGAGCTGAATGGGACTATCCCAGAAAGTCTTGGAAGACTTACGAAGCTAGTTCTTTAGACCTCAGCTATAACTTTTTGGAGGGTCTCATATCTGAAGAACACTTTGCCAATCTCACCAAACTGAATTATCTATATTTGTCGAAGAATCAGTTAATTCTGAATCTGGGCCTGATTGGATCCCCCTTTTCAGCTTCAGGTGTTAGATATTGGTTCTTGCAAGGTGGGACCACGATTCCCAACATGGCTCCGGATGCAAGAAATATTACCGATCTAGACATGTCTAGCACAGGAATTTCAGATACAGTGCCAGATTGGTTTGGGAGGCCATTTTCCAAAATATTCTGGTTAGATATCTCCAGCAATGGAATCACTGGCAGTGTACCCGATCTAACCGGCTTCATCCAGTTTGAATATTTTAATTTGAGTTCTAACTACTTGGAGGGACCCTTGCCAAATTTAATGCTTCAATGCTGATGATACTAGACCTATCAAACAATTCATTTTCAGGAGTAATTCATCCTAATATTGGCAAAAGTATGCCCTATTTGTCATATCTCTCTCTTTCCAAAAACAAGTTGAGCGGTGAAATTCCCTTGTCTCTTGTCAGCTTGACTCTTTTCTTCTTGATCTCTCAGAAACCTTTTATTTGGTGAGCTCCCTAATTGTTGGAACCACTCTCCCGATATCATCGTCATGGATTTTTCAAGCAACAATTTATTGGGAAGCATTCCTCCGTCAATCTGTTCATTACCAAATCTTGAGTCATTGCATTTGAGTAATAATAATCTATCAGGAGAACTCCCATTGTCCTTGAAGAATTGTAGGAAGTTAGTTACTCTTGATCTTGGGCAAAATGGATTCACTGGTGGAATACCTACCTGGATAGGAGGAAGTTTGTTGTCTTTGAAGATCCTTAGCTTGCGATCAAACAAGCTTATTGAAAATATTCCTCCTAATTTATCAAGACTAAGTGCTCTTCAAATCTTGGATCTTGCTAATAACAATTTATCTGGAAACATTCCTTCAAGATTCGGGAACTTCAGTGCCATGAAAGTGTTGCGGAAGACTTATGGAAAATTTAGATAACCGCAATGGAACAAGGGAGGACAACATGCAAGTAACCATAAAAGGAATAGAAACTTTGTATTCCACATTGCTTCCACTTGTGGTCGCTATGGACCTTTCAGACAATAACTTGTCTGAAATGATACCAGAAGAACTGACTAGCCTTTTTGGACTCATGAGCTTAAACTTATCTGGAAATCATCTGACAGGAGAGATCACAGAAAAAATCAGTGCATTGCAACAATTGGAGTCTCTTGACTTATCAAGAAATAATCTTTTCGGTGGAATTCCTTCGAGCATAATTGCCCTAACTTTTTTGAGTTACTTGAACTTGTCATATAACAACTTGTCAGGAAAAATTCCAACAGGTAATCAATTTCAGACCTTCAGTGACCCATCTATCTATGCTGATAATCCTGATCTTTGCGGATTTCCGTTACCTCAAAAGTGCAAAGATGATGAGACAAACCATGATCCAAATGCTATTGGAGGGGATAAACAAAATGATAATGCCATGGATGAAGAAGGATCTGAAATGAAGTGGTTGTATATGAGCATGGGGCTAGGATTTGCAGTAGGTTTCTGGGCTACTTTTGGACCACTATTATTCAACAGGAAATGGAGAGAAGCCTATTTTCGACTTGTAGATCAAGTTTATGATATAGTTTATGTTGCCCTAGCAGTGGTGTCCGCTAGATTTAAAGAGCATAAAGTTGCAGCATAACTGTTTGTGACCTTGAATTGTGACTACAATTTTTTTTTTAAAGCACTAGTAAAATATTCATAATGGATTATCTGTAATCAAACTCTAGTTTTACATATGGAACCTTGTACCATGTATTACTCTAATAAAGTAACTAGTTTCATAGTAATTCAATTAGTTTATCAAGAGAGAATTGCTCATTATGGTTCAAGGGTCAAGTAATATGCATGCTTAAATTATTTGAGCCTAGAGGACTAAGAGTAAATTCATGTGAATGAGCTATGCGGCTAAGCTTTTTGAATTTAAAACAGTTTGAGCTCAGAAGTTTGCCCTCATAGGCACAGGAGACTATGCATAATTTATTCATTCACAAATTCGTGGAAATAGAACTTTGCCTATTCTTGATATATTATAAAGTTGGCTCTATCTCAAAGCATTGCTCGATAAGCTCACAAGATTTTCATCTTCTACACTGTGTTAGTCGTCCCATATGATAGATCATCTTCTGGAAAAAATAAAATAAAAGATAGGTTATGTCATTGATTTGGCATCTTGACTGAAGCAAGTTCCGAAAATTTCACTTTCCATTGTCCATTATCTTTGGAAACAAGAGGTCAAGCAAATCTGGTAGTTTTCAATGTCAATTATTCTGATTATGAATTTATAGATTTAAGAAGAAATTGATGCTAATGCAAGATCGCTAGAGGTTCCAACTTGATCATTGGCCATGTAAATCATTCTCAGATATAAAATGTGTTGAGCACTATTACATCTAGCTCTCGCACCTGAGGTCAAACAGACAATGCGACGATGTATGCTAGAGGCATCGCCTGAACTTGGACTTCAAACCTGCAAAAAGCTCCATCAAAGTGTTTTCCGGCAAAGATCCTCCGACGCTCAAGTCAGGAGATGGAGAACAACGAGAGGAAGAGAATAGAAGTCAAGAACTGACTTTGTCCAATAGTTTCAGAACAATCTTTTAGAGGTCAAGCAAATCTGATAGTATTCAGTATCAGATTATGAATTTATTGATTTAAGAAAAAATTTGATGCTAATGCAACCTTAACAGTCACCTGTTATTAAGTAACAAACAACTTAATGAGTAATTATTTAGCTTCAAACATCATCTAATTTTGGGAATGAGAATTGAAGTACAATTGTATGTAACAAACAATTTGCTATGATAATTTTCTTTGTTTAGTCCATTTAATTCTGAATGCTTGCAATATCTTACAATTATTATGCATCCTAAAAGAAGTGTATTGCTACAAGAAATTTAAGATGCTATATTCCTGAGGTTGCCTACTTGAGTTGCATGGACTAAACGGTTCTTGGCAACTACACTCTAGAGCAAACCCGGGTGCATGACCCACAGTGCCGAATCTCAGCAGCATCCGATGTGAGTGGGGCACCGCTGGACTAACATTGGAATTGTCCAGGTTCAAAGAGGAGTCACCCAAATTGCTGCCGCATCTCAAAAATCTCAATGAGCTGAAAGTTGACTTCATGCATCAGAAAACTTCCCTAGTGAATCATTGGTTGCCCAAAGTGGTGCAGGACAATTAGGGGACACAATTCTTCACTCCCTCCCTTCCCTCAAGGAGTCAGTTGTCATCATATTTTGGCTGCATCAACCCTCTTCCCATGTGAAATTTTTTGTGCACCGCCGGCGGCGTAGAAATCTGGCATGAAGTGCACTATTTTGTCCGATTGATGCACATAGCCACCGCTTTCCAATGCATATTTAATACATACAGTTTTATTTTTTTTTTAAAATTTTGAATGATGAAAATGTCCCTTCCTCTTTAAAAAAAATTATGACATCATATGGTCAAATTATTACTTCCCGTGCACAGGACGTCGTAATTTGACCCAAAATGTCATAATACAAAAAGGGTATTTTGTCCAACTACTTTTCAATACACATTTAATGTCTGTAGTTGGACTTTTTCGTTTAAAATTTTGAATGATGAAAATACCCTTGTATTTTGAAAAAAATTATGACATCCTGTGGTCAAATTATGACTTTCCACACACAGGAAGTAATAATTTAGCCCCAGAATATCATAATATGGGAGGAGTATTTTGTCTAACTACTTTTCAATTCACATTTAAAGCTTGCAGTTCTGCTTTTTCATTTGAAAATTTAAATGACGAAAATATCCTTACTATTTGAAAAAAATTATGACATCCTGTATCATATTATGACATGTTATAGAAAAAAATTATAACTTTTTGTATACAGGATGTCATAATATGACATAACATATCATAATTATTTCTAGAGAGCGAAGATATTTTCATCATTCAAAATTTTAAACAAAAAATAAAATTATAGGCATTAAATGCGTATTGAAAAGCGATGACTACGTGGACCAATCAGGTAAAGTGGTGCACTCCACGTTAGATTTTCTACACCGCTCGCAATGCACAAATAATTAGTCCTCCCATTCCCCATCCCAGTGCATTCAGGGGTGATAAATAGATGCTTATAAATAAAGAACAAGACTGTGAGACCCAGGAATTTGAATCTATGAGCTAACGAAATAGGCCGATGATATCCTTTCAGTCAAAGCACTGGGCTGCTGCTTTTCCTTCTCAAGTACTGTAATAACCCAACCCATTTGGGCCCTAGACCAAGCCCAAACTTTGAAAGCCCAAAATCCCTTTAAAAAAAATGAAAAAGGTAGGGAGGTTTTAAAGCCAGCACATGCTTTGCATGTGCTGGGGAGTTGAGAGTTTGGTGGAAATTAGGAAACATATGAAGAACTCCTAAATAAGTTTTCTTCCATTTGGAATTCTAAAACCTCACAGATTTCAAATTAAAATGTATCTCTAAATCCCTTCGGTTAGAGGTCTATATAAAGGCATCAATTCTTTGGATCTTTCCTCACAAAAAATCCCATCATTGGCTGCCTCTTTTTCCATGATTTCTAGTGATTTGATCTTCTTTGACCATAGGAAATCAGATCAAATTCCATCCAAAGAATCAGGTAAATTCTTCAAACATCTTCCCCTCAATTTTGTATGGGTTACAAGCTCAAATTTTTGCCAATTTCTCAGCCAAAAATCTCTTAAAATCATGGATTATTGGGTTCCTATGTTTTTCTGTTTTGTTTTGATTTCTGTTGCCATTGGGCCACCATTGGTCATCGAACTCGACCAATTGTCACCGTCAGGGACTACCCCCCTCCATTCTTCGGGATCATCGGCAGGGAGGAGGCCTCTTAGTTCGGAAACAAGGGGAGCACAAGCACCTCTATTCCGTAAAAGAAGAAGGGAAGAGAGAGGATGCGTAGGTCCTCTCTCCCATGAAAAGAAAAGAAAAGAAAGAAAGGAGAAATTTCTCTCTCTTCCCTACCTTTGCTCTAGTTTTGAACTCCTATTTTCTCTCTCTAAAAATTTTTCTCTCTTTATGATTTTCTCTCTCTAAAAATCTTAGAGATCAGTGGAGGGTTCAAATACCTACATAACCCAAATCATTGGTTGACCCTAGGAGAGTCCTAGATTTATAATGTTTAAGAATATTTCTATAATTTTCTATCCTTTATCGCACATGATTTTTATGTTCAATCCTGATCATGTAGATATGCAATTATTATATAAGAAGGTATCGAGAAAATATCTTGATTTCGAGTTCATAGATTGAGGAGCTCATCGATTTCTGTATTTAGATCGGTCACTAGTAAAGATAAAATTTCTGAACATGATCATCATTATATATGTTATTTTACCATTGGATTTGTATCGTTGAATTTATATCGTTGGATTTGGATTGACGGATTTGTCATGTTTGAAATACAACTGTTTCATGTATAATTTTTAGCATGAGTATATTATATGTTGATTAGATATATGTGCATCAGTAATTGACAGTATAACTCTATATATCTGATATATTATTTTAATCACATCTCAAACTGAAATTGATATGACAAATTCAACATAAATAAAAAATATGGTTTGGACCAGCCTCGTCATGTGGATAGCCGGTCAGAAGCTTATGTCTGGGACAGCCTCTAGGAGCTTATGTCTGGGATAGCCGGTCAGGAGCTTATGCCTGGAACAGTCTCTAAGAGCTTATGCCTAAGATAGCCTACCAGAAGCTTATGCCTGGGACAGCTCATCAGAAGCTTATCCTTAGGATAGTCCTCAAGGGCTTACGCATGGGACTTTGGGTCAGACCAAGAATTGAGGCATGATTTGATTAGTTCAAAGTCAGAAAGAAAAATTAAAAATTTAAATTATGATAGAATTGTGATAAGAGGAATAAATAACGAGACATGAAGTAATACTGATAAAGAATTTCACTTGTTAACTTATGATAACATATCTCTTTTAACAAGATAGATTATTGACATATATTTTATGGATATTTGTAATATTCTGGATATTGAATATGAGATTTCATACTATATTGCTTATCATTATTTTCAAATTATATTATTATACTAGTGTGATATGTGAGATTCTTATTGGACTGTAAAAGTCACATCTCTCCATTTTTTTTTCTTCTCAGAGTTACAGGATGCTCATGATTGCTATGGTTTGGATTTGCTGGTGAGCGGATGAATTGATAGAGCGTTATTGATATCCAGTCGGATGATAGAAGAAATTGAATTTATAATTGTATAAATTTAGATCGTATAAATTGATATCCAATTGGATTCATAGATTGAGGAGCTCATCGATTTATATATTTAGATCGATCACCGGTAGAGGTAAGAATATCTGTGCATGATCACCATTATATATGTTGTTTTTACCATTGGATTTATATTGTTGAATTTATATCGTTGGATTTGGATGGATGGATTTGTCATGTTTGAAATACAACTATTTCATATATAATTTTAGGATGAGTATATTATGTGTTGATTAGATATATATACACCAGTAATTGACATTACGACTTTATGGATCTGATATACTTGTTTTAATCACATCTCAAACTGAAATTGATATGACAAATTCAATATGAATAAAAGATATGGTTTGGACTAGCCTCATCATGTGAATAGCTGGCCAAGAGCTTATACCTGGGACAGTTTCTAGGAGCTTATGCCTAGGATAGCCGGTCAGAAGCTTATACCTAAGATAGTCTCTAGGAGCTTATGCCTAGGATAGTTTGTCAGGAGCTTATGCCTGAGACAGTCCGTCAAAAGCTTATGCTTGGGATAGTCCCTACGCACTTACGCGTGGAACTTTGGGTCAGATCAAGAATTGAGGCATGATTTGATTAGTTCAAAGTTAAAAGAAAAGATTAAGAAATTTGAAATTGTGATAGAATTATGATAAGAGGAATAAATAACGAGACATAAAGTAACACTGGTAAAGATTTCACTTGTTGACTTATGATAACACATCTCTTTTGACAAGATAGATGATTGACATATATTTGACATATATTTTATAGATATTTGTAATATTTTGGATATTGAATATGAGATTTTATGCTATATTACTTATCATTATTTCATATTATATTATTATACTAGTGTGATATGTGAAATTCTTATTGGACTGTAAAGCTCACACCCTCCATTTCTCTTTTTCTTCTCAGAGTTATAGGATGCTCATGATTGGCTATGGTTTGGATTTGCGGATGAGCGGATGAATAGATAGAGCGTTATTGATATCCAGTCGAATGATAGAAGGAATTGAATTTGTAATTGTATAAATTTTACTTATTATTATGAAAATAGAGGATATGGGAGGCTCTTGCTCATATGGGAGGACATCGTCGGCCTCGATTCCTCTCGAGCCATATGGGAGGCTCTTGCTCATGTCTTTGCCTCGCAGTCTCGAGCACGACTCTTGCAACTTCGGACCGAGTTGTACTTCCTTAGGTGTGGATCGAGCTCTCTTACCGACTATGTCCAGCGAGCAAAGGTCATTGCCGACAACCTGGCTTCAATTGGGCACCCCATCACTCTAAGTGATCTGGTCCTACAGGTGCTTTCGGTACTTGGCCTTGAGTTCGACATGTTGGTCCCTGTTCTCGCTGGCATTGAGGGTCTCACTTTGCAAGACCTTCTTGCTCAGCTTATGGCTCATGAATGTCTTCTTCAGCATCGTGCCCAGCTTCTGTCTGATGTTCCCTTCTAGCAGTTCATCAGGCTGTTCGGGGCCTAGGAAACTCACACCAGCCGCCCCTGTCACAACTACCTAATCATGGCTACACAACTCCTCCTTCTCAGGGAGGTAAGGGGCATGGCCATGGCAAGGGGCAACGCCAAGGGTCATGGTGTCAACTTTGCCGTCAGAAGGGGGCCACCATATGGTTGACTGTCCATGATGGTTTGATGTGGAATGTCGTGGTAAATCGTGATCTCAACAGCAACAACAAAACTCTCATCCAGTTACCTGCAGCACCACCAGCAACATGAGCGCTCATACTGCTACATCAGGCTCGTGGTATCCGGATAGTGGCACTACCAACCATGTCGCATCTGATTATACACAGCTGGATAACCCTGTTCCATATCAGGGACCGGATCTGCTCCATGTCAGTAATAATGCAGGTTAATTTGTCGATTACCCATACGGGCTCATCTACTCTTCTTTCCTCTTCATCGAGACTTCTCTCTCTTTCAAATATACTTCATGCACTCTCGGTAACTTATAATCTCTTGTCGGTACATCAGTTTTCCAAAGACAATAATATCTTCTTTGAATTTCATCCATTTTATTTCTTTGTGAAGGACTGTGTAACTCGACAACTGTTGCTCCAAGGTCATTTTGACCGGGGACTCTATTGCCTTTTTCCTTCCAATAATGGCGTGGGTGCTTGTGCTTTACTTGGAGAGAAGACTTTGCTCGCCGTTTGGCATGCGAGTGGTCTCCCAAATCCTATCAAAGTACGGGCTTCCAGTTCATCCTGTGTCATTTGCTAGTTTATGTAGTGCTTGCCAACAGGCAAAGAGTCATTATCTTCCTCTACTACCCTTCCCATCCATCTCTTCTTCTCCTTTGGAGTTTGTTTTTTCTGATGTATGGGGCCTATCTCCAATAATTTCTTCCTCTGGAGCTCATTATTACATTTGTTTATTGATGATTGTAGTAAATATCTATGGGTCTTCACCATGCACAGAAAATTTGATGCTTTAGATATTTTTCTTCGCTTCCAATGCCATGTCGAATGCTTGTTTGGTACTCCGATCATACAATTCCATAGTGATTGGGGTGGTGAGTTTTGTTCCTTATCATGGCATCTTGATTCTTATGGCATCTCTCATTGCTTATCTTGCTTACATACATACACCCAACAAAACGGCGTAGTGGGAAGGAAGCATCGCCATATCATTGAAACTGCTCTTGCATCGATGGCCACTGCCTCAGTTCCTCACTGCTTTTGGGAAGATGCTGTTAAACCGGCAACTTACCTAATAAACAGAATGCTAACTCCATTGTTGTCTAATATTAGTCCCCACAAAAAACTCTTTGGCACTACCCCAAATTATACTTTCCTCCGTGTCTTTGGGTCTGCGTGCTACCTATATTTACGTCCATATGCTAAGCATAAGTTAGAATTTTGTTCACATCTTTGTGTTTTCTTGGGTAAAGTGAGTCACATTATGGGTATCGATGTCTGCATTTACCTTCTGATCGGATTTATATGGTTCAACATGTTGTATTTGATGAAGGAAGATTTTCCTTTGTCGAGACTAGCTCTCCTGGTACCACTGATTCTCCTTGTCATATTTTACTCCCTGTGCAGGACTTGTCACAACCAATTCTACTATATGTTGAATCCTCAGATCGAATGACTACTATTGGAACTTCAGGTGGCCCTTATTCAGCCTCAGGCTCCATCTAACTCAATGCCCGTGGCTGCTGCACCAAGTGCCCAGGTCAACACCAATGCTTCTGGTTTTGCTTCTTGTTTATCCAGGTTGCATGGGAAATGTCGGCCAGCTCTTCTGAGATGTCATTACCTGCATCTAATGAGGCCACCACTACGCCATCTGATGATGCCATCAATCAACATGGGTCGCATGTCTCTTCCCTGGCTCCAGCCTCTCGGCCCTCAACTGCATCTCACCAAAAGCCTCGTCTGATTAGGTTTTACGCACCCATCCTAAGATCACACGATCACAAGATGGGACACGCAAGTCCAAAGCTCTCTCTTCACAATTACTAACAGTAGTCAAGCATCCTCCAGAGCCGACGTGTCTTTCCTAAGCCTCTCGTGGTCCGTTTTGGCGTGCCGCAATGTCTACCTAACACTACAAAGAATGTGATTTTTAACGATAAATTTTAACGATAAATTATTCATCGTAAATAATTAAATTTTACAACGAAATTTAAATTTCATCCTCAAAAATCACGTATTTGCGATGAAAAAATTTCGTTGCAAAAAGTTATATCTTTTGCAACGAAAATTTCATTTTGGTTGCTAGAAGTTAATCTTTAACGACGATATTTTTTTGTTACAAAAATAATTTTTTTACTATGAAATATTTTTCGTAGCAAAAAATATTTTCTGTGATGAAAAAAATTTTGTCGCAAAAAAATTACATTTTTTGCGATGAAATTTAGATTTCGTTGCAAAAAATAAGGATTTTTCCGACCAATTTTATTTTAGAGACGAAACTATTTCATTGCTAAATTTATTTGTTGAAAAAATTTGAATATTTTACGATGAAATTTTAATTTCGTTGCTAGAATTAATCTTTAGTGACGAAAATTTTTTCATCACAAAAAATCATTCTTTTGGCGACGAAAAAATTTCGTTGCTAAAAGTTAATTTTTTTGCAACGAAAAAAATTTCGTCCTAAAAAATTTGATTTTTGGCGACGAAATATTTTTTCGTTGCAAAAAACTTGATTTTTACGATAACTTTTTTTATATTTGTGATGAAATTAAATTTCGTTGTAAAAAATTAATCATTTGCGATGAAAAAATTTTTGTTGTAAAAAATATATTTTTTGACGACAAAATATTTACTTTTCGCAACGAATTAATTTCGTTGCTAAATATTTTTAATAAAAAAGGAGCTGTTTGAATTAGGGCAAATAAACCGGCGACCGGGGAGGGAGGACTGTCGCCGGCGATCGGGGCAGTATTTATGAATCCTACATCGCCGATCTCTGTATCTATTTGCAGCCATTTTGAGCAGATTTTTTTGATAAAAAATAAAATTAATTTTTATCCAAATTTAATTTAGCGACGAAATATTAATTTCGTGGCAAAAAAAATTTGTGAACCCAAAATAAATTTTATTATACATTGTGACGAAAATTTTTATTCGTTGCTAATTTTGCGACGAAATATGAATTTCGTGGCTAAAAAGTATTCGCAATTTTTTGCGACGAAAATTTTTTCGTTGCAATTTTTT
>KE504772.1:229087-243910 GCA_000441515.1 Elaeis oleifera | reverse complement strand
TTGAGAAGTTGGTCGATTATTGCATATGAGTTAATCATCAATTGAGGTAAGAATTTTTTGATACAATCAGCTACATGATTATAAAAATTTATTTATAACTATACCTAGCTAGATGATTGCATGTTTATTTATGTACCAGCTCGTGATCATGTGTTGATGAATTGATAATTTGATATTACATGGTTCATGATTAATTGATATTTAATTATAGATATCGTGTTAAAAAGAAAACTTAATTTAACATAATTGATGGGGTGTGGCGACATCGAGATTAGTTGGTCATACAAGAAATATAGTGTATATGTCGGATCATCTTTGGGCTAGAGTGCAGTATTATTTTTAGCCTACCACAGGTGGAACATAACTGTGACTGATCTAATATTGAAAATCACATTATGGATAGGGCATGGGTGATGTTTGGACTGATTGATCATACAAAAATATGGTGTGTGCACCGGATCAGTCTTGGATTGAGGTACAGTATTGTGTTTGGCCTATCAAGGACTGAAGTATAGCTGTAATTAATCCAATACCAGAAAGACAAACATAAATTTACATAATTATAAGTGTAAAAGGAGAGCACGTGGACTAGTACGCCATGTGTAAAACATGGCAAATCAGTCACGGGTTAAGATGTTTGGCCTATCATGGGCTACAGCATGGTTGTAGCTAGTCCAATACTGAAATCAAATCAACATGATAAACCATGTCAAATTAAAGGATATTTAGACTAGACAGTACATGTGAAACGTAGTATTTGTGATGCTAGCTATGGCTAAAATGTAGTTGCCAGTCATGGGTGGAAATATGATGTGTGCTTGGTCTACCACGGGTTAGAGCGTGAGTGAGATTATTCCAATGCTAAATTGATAATGTGTTCATGATCCAACTATATTAATCAGATAATAAAAAAATAAATTAATCGAGTTCTTGTTTGGAAGATGTATTAGTGACATATTTCTAGAGATATTTATATGGGGATATGTATGTAACTAAGTAGCTATACAATTAGACTTGATATACATGTTGGCATGCCTTACATATATGTATGTTTTATAGCATACATGTTATCACATTGAGCATGATTGATATACATCTTACCATTTCTTATCGGCTAAATATCATCTCAAAAGTATTCCTATTCATACTGGTGTGAGTAGTGTGGAGGGTTCTTACTACACTGTAAAGCTCACAACCTCTTGTTCCTTCAGAGTCGTAAGATGCATAGCACCAATTGGGTTGGGCATGGAGTTCAAGCAATGGAGTTGTTAGTTAGTTAATTTCTGATACCAAATAAAGTTTCAATGTTATGAACTTTATTCAATAAATATGGCTTGGTTTGGTTTGATAAATATGATTGAATTTTATAGTTCATTCGGTATACTTGTGGATTTGCTTATTACTTAGGCCTTGCATGATCTCTAAAATGTTGCTTCAGGATTCACATGGCCGTATCACGTGGTTGACCCGAATGTTGGGTTTAGGGTATGACAACTAGGTGTAAGTAACATCATAGTTGCATTCCATTTCCATCTTTTAAGAGTTGGTAAAAGCGAGCTTCATTCAAAGATCAATCAATTCTAAATTAAATATTAATAGTTTCAAGATATTAGATGTAATAGTCCAAGACCTCATTGAAAAGGCTAAAAAGATATTATTCGAGTTTTTTGGCTCTATAAAAGTATGCAATATTTGGGTAGTGCATAACTAATATTAACCTAAACAAGCACATTTATTGTTCCTTACATATTTTCCTTGTCTAAGACATGGCATCCTCACCAGATTAAGGATTCAATTTCAAACATAATTATATCTCAAACATAATTATCCTTTGTTTAAGCTTGGCATTCTTGCAAGCCTACCTTCTAATTTCCAACACAATCATATCTTAAACACAATTGTCATTGTTTAAATTTTGGTATTCTTGCTAGACTGAGAATCCAATTTCAAATAAATTATATTTTAAATATAATTATTTTAAATTTATTATTAATAGTTTCAAAAAATTAATGAAACAATATAAGATCTCACTCAAAAAGACTAGATAATAAGGAAGATGTTATTTAAGCTAGCACCCTAACGATATCTGATATAGAACTAAACACACAATTACATACCATGATTGGCTCAAGGACAGTTTACAATAACCCCTTGTCAAATGTTAGACTGGATCCATTCTCATAATATTTTTAATGGTTTAGGATTTATCAAAAAAAAAAATAGTCAAAGAGGTGATTTTACTATCAAGATCTCTTCAATATATAATTGACGTAGGATTAAATACTCACACCATTCCTCTCATTAGATGTGGAAGCATTACATCTATTCTAGTTTTAGAGATGGCAATTTTTGCCGATTCATTGGATAGCCGATCTGACCTGAATGGAGCAAACTTACCCAATCTAGTTAAAACCCAGGACGAGTATGAGTTCTAGAAAAAATATTCAAAATGAATTTGGATTGGATACGAGTAATAATACACTCCGCTTCAAAACTAGCCTGAAATAGCTTTAATTATCTAAATTATTCTTTAAATTATATTTATAATATTATATGATGAATTTTTTATTTAATTCAATTCGATTTTTATTATTTATTTGATCGGATCCTATCTGATCCACGATGGATACGAATAAATATAAATATAAAATTTTAATTATAAGAATCAAGATGGATATAAATATTGACCCATCTTGTGGACCATCGGACAAGCTCACGGAAGTCATGTGGTGCGGAAAGAAGTCTTCATAAATGTCCCACAGACTTTTGACTCCCAAGAAGTCAGGTGTGGTGGGAAAGAAGTCTTCATAAATATCCCATCCAAGTTTTGGACCATCGGACAAGCTCACGGAAGTCATGTGTGGTGTGGAAAGAAGTCTTCATACATATCCCACGGACTTCTGATTCCCGAGAAGTCGAGTGTGGTGGGAAAGAAGTCTTCATAACTATCCCATGGAGTCTCGACTGCAAACAGGTCATGTGTGGTCTGGAAAGAAGCTCGACCGCGTTGGAAAGCTTCTACCTTCACATTCGAGGATAGAATTCAGAGGCCAATTTATTGGCTGGTCATGGACGGCAACGGCACCTGCTTCAGATAAATATAGAGAGATCCTTGTACTTCATCTCACAGCAACTAAATTCATGGATCTAAAAGGAACCCAACTTCTACTTTTGTTCTTTGCTCTTCTGTGCGCTCAACTGCGAAAACTCAATGGAGATTCAGTCCTGGGCTGCATACCCATCGAAAGGAATGCTCTTCATGGGTTCAAAGAAGGCCTCAAAGATCCCACCAACAGGCTATCTTCTTGGGTGGGTGACGACTGCTGCACGTGGGAAGGCGTGGCTTGTGACAACCGGACTGGTCATGTTGTCACGCTAGACCTCCGCAACCTACACCCAGAGTTATGCTTCGAATGCTATCCTCCAGAGGGAGGTGAGTTGAGGCCTTCCTTACTTGACCTGAAACACCTGAAATATCTTGACCTGAGCAGGATCGGCTTTGGAGGAACTCGTATTCCCGAATTCGTGGGCTCATTCCAGCAACTCAAATATCTTAACCTCTCCTCTAATCGTTTTGGTGGACCGATTCCACATCAGCTTGGGAATCTATCAAGCCTCCAATATCTCGATCTCAGTAATAATAATTATTATTATGGTGATAATTTTGAAGTTCCACCTAGATTTCTCATCATTGATAATGCCCTCTGGATTTCTCATCTTTCTTCTCTGCGATATCTCAATTTGGATGGTGCGGAATTCAGAGAAGGTTCTCACTGGCTACAAGCATTAAACATGCTCCCTTCTATTGTTGAGGTACGCTGTCAAATCAACACTATTCCGCTCTCTCTTCCGCATGTAAATTTTACTTCACTTTCTATCCTTGATCTTTCTGGAAGTTCGATTAACTCGACGATACCTAGTTGGTTGTTCAACATAAGCAGCCTCGAGTACCTTAATCTTGGTGGCAATGGATTTTGGGGCATCATTCCGCCTGCAATTAAGAATCTAGCTTCGCTCAAGTTCCTTGATTTATCTTCTAATTTCTTTCTTGGAGGCAAAATTCCAACTGAACTTGGGGATTTGTGTAAGCTGCAGCATTTGGATTTGTCAGGTAATCATATCAGCAAAAATTTACATGAATTTGATGAGGTATTTACTGGATGCATCAAAAATAGCTTAGAGACTCTGGACATGGATAGCACCCAGCTTAGCGGTTATTTGCCAGACTGGTTGGGGATTTCAAAATGCTCAAATCTCTCGATTTGAGTTTCAACTCAATTTCTGGTCCTCTTCCTGCATCACTTGGGAGGCTGTCAGCACTTCAAGAATTCTTTCTTTCCAACAATAAGTTGAATGGGACTATCCCAAGAAGTCTTGGAAGACTTGCAGAGCTGGTTTATTTAGACCTTTCCAATAATATGCTAAATGGGACCATCCCAGAAAGTCTTGGAAGACTTGCGGAGCTAGTTTCTTTAGACCTTTCCCATAATATGTTGAATGGGACTATCCCAGAAAGTCTTGGAAGACTTGCGAAGCTAGTTTTATTAGACCTCTACTCGAACATTTTGGAGGGTGTCATATCCGAAGAACACTTTGCCAATCTCACCAAACTGAATTATCTATATTTGTCGGAGAATCAGTTAATTCTGAATCTGGGGCCTGATTGGATCCCCCCTTTTCAGCTTCAGGTGTTAGATATTGGTTCTTGCAAGGTGGGACCACGATTCCCAATATGGCTCCGGATGCAAAAAATATTACCAATCTAGACATGTCTAGCACAGGAATTTCAGACACAGTGCCAGATTGGTTTTGGAGGTTATTTTCTCAGATATGGTATTTAGATATCTCCAGCAATGGAATCACTGGCAGTGTACCCGATCTTACCGACTTCATCACTCTCTGGTATTTTAATTGAGTTCTAACCACTTTGAGGGACCCTTGCCAAATTTTAATGCTTCAATATTGATGATGCTAGACCTATCAAACAATTCATTTTCAGGAGTGATTCATCCTGACATTGGCAAAAGTATGCCCTATTTGTACTCTCTCTCGCTTTCCACAAACAACTTAAGTGGTGACATTCCCTTGTCTCTTTGTCAGCTTGACTTTATTCTTCTTGATCTCTCAAAAAACCTCTTGTTTGGTGAGCTCCCTGATTGTTGGAACCACTCTCTCAAAATCATCGTCATGGATTTTTCAAGCAACAATCTATCGGAAAGCATTCCTCCATCAATCTGTTCATCACCAAATCTTCAGTCACTGCATTTGAGTAATAATAATTTTTCAGAAGAACTCCCTTTATCCTTGAAGAGTTGCACAAAATTAATACTCTTGATCTTGGACACAATGGATTCATTGGTACAATACCTACTTGGATAGGAGAAAGTATGTTGTCCTTGAAGATCCTTTGCCTACGTTCAAACAAGCTTGTTGGAAATATTCCTCATAATCTATCAAGACTACGTGCTCTTCAAATACTGGATGTGGCCAATAACAATTTATCAGGAACAATCCCTTCTAGCTTTGGGGACTTTACTGCCATGAAAGTGTCGAGGGAGATGAATGGAACCATTTTAAAAATAATACTCATTACAATGAAAACATGCAAGTGACCATAAAAGGAACAAACAATGAGTATGTCGTATTGCTTCCACTTGTGGTTATTATGGACCTTTCAAATAATAACTTATCTGGAATGATGCCAGAAGAACTAACCAGCCTTTTTGGACTCGTGAGCTTAAACTTATCTGGAAATCATCTAACAGGAGAGATCACAGAAAAGATCAGTGCATTACGACAGTTGGAGTCACTTGACTTATCAAAAATAATTTTTTGGTAGAATTCCTTCTAGCATAATTGCCCTAACTTTTTGAGTTACTTGAACTTGTCATATAACAACTTGTCAGGAAAATTCCAACAAGTAATCAGTTTCAGACCTTCAATGACCCATCTATTTATGTTGATAATCCTGATCTTTGCGGATTTCCGTTACCTCAAAAGTGCAAAGATGATGAGACAAACTATGGTCCAAATAATATTGGAAGGGATGAACAAAATGATAATGCCATGGATGAAGGATCTGAAATGAAGTGGTTGTACATGAGCATGGGACTAGGATTTGCGGTAGGTTTTTGGGCTACTTTTGGACCACTATTACTCAACAGGAAATGGAGAGAAGCCTATTTTCGACTTGTAGATCATGTTTATGATATGGTTTATGTGGCCTGGTGGTATTTTTCGCTAGGTTTAAAAAGCATAAAGTTGCAGCATGACTGTTGTAATCTTAAATCGTGACTACAATTTCTTTTCTTTTTTTCTAGTACTTGCAAAAATATTTAGAATGGACTATCTGTAATCAAACTCTGGTTTTACATATGGAACCATGTACTTGTATTACTCTAATAAAGTAGCTAGTTTCATAGTAATTCAATTAGTTTATCGAGAGAGAATTGCTCGTTATGGTTTGAGGGTCAAGTCATATGTCATGCTCAAACTATATGAGCTTAGAGGACTAAGAGTACATTCATGTAAATGAGCTATGCAGACTTTGCATGAGCTTATTTGTATTTAAAACAGTTTGAGCTTAGAAGATTGCACTTATAGGTGCAAGAGACTATGCATAATTTATTAATTAGCAAATTCATAGAAATAGAACTTTGTCTATTTTGATACGTTATAAAGTTGGCTATATTTCAAAGCATTGCCCGATGAGCTCACAAGATTCATTATAAAAATTAAATATTAGTGACGGCCATTAGCAATGGTATTTAGCCATCGCTAATACAGGGTATTAGGGATGGTATTACCGATAGAAATAATTTCATCGCTAATAAATTTTTATCGATGGCTATTAGCGATGGTATTTTTGCCGTCTCTAATTATAGTTTTTACCGACAACAAATAGCGATAAAAAATAAG
Source organism: Elaeis oleifera (assembly GCA_000441515.1). Taxonomy (NCBI): domain Eukaryota; kingdom Viridiplantae; phylum Streptophyta; class Magnoliopsida; order Arecales; family Arecaceae; genus Elaeis; species Elaeis oleifera. Next base: position 236,992 of record KE504772.1, on the reverse strand, counting down.
CCATCGTAAAAAAAATATATTTATTAAATTTATTAGTGATGGCAGAAACTGTATTAGAGACGGCATTTTCCATCACTAATAATCATTAGCGACGGTACTATTAACAACGAATTTAGCCATCTCAAAAAAAAATCATTTATTAAATTTATTAGTGACGGTGAAAAAGTATTAGCGACAAAAGTAGCCGTCTTTCATCAAAATAAAAAATATTTATTAAACTTATTAGCGATGATAAATAATTATCTTCACTATTAATTATCTAATAATTATCGTTAGAGTATCATCATAGAAATCCACTTTAATCTAGTAGCCCTATTTATGTCGATCAATAAAATTCGATTTCGACGGTTATGAACAACTGCATGATGATCTGATAGATAGAGCCCACCGATGGGTCCGAAAATTTATAATGATAATTTTGATGATATTTATAGCACACCATCAAAATTTACTTCAATCAAACATCATTATCATGATCAATTTAGCATTGAATAATTTCGATCGTTAAATAAAAAATGAGTGGTCAAAAAGCCAAATAACATCCGATTAAGATAATTTTTAGATAAATAATCTTTGTTACTATCTTAATCATTTATACAGTGATGATCATAAAATTCAAACTATGCGTACATGAACCATCTATATTAAGCAGATCTTGCAAAAGCACAAATATAATTACTTAAAGACTTTAAGAATGAGTATCAAGAGACATATAGTTTTGGATCGTTCATATATGCATGATTTGAATTTCATGATCATCATTAGATAAATGATCAAAGTACTAGCAAAGATCATTTATCTAAAATATCGTCTTATAATCGAACGTCATTTGGCCTTTTTTGATCACTCATTTTTTATTTAACGGTCCAAATAATTTCGTGATAAATTGATAATGATAATGATGTTTGATTGAAGTAAAATTTAGATAATATATTATAAATATCATCAAGATCATTGTTGTAAATTTTTAGATCCATCAGTGATCTCTATTTATCAGATCATTATGCGATCGTTTGTGGCCATCAAAATCAAATTTTAATGATCGACATACCTAGAGCTATCGGATCGAGACGATCTTTTATGATGATACTCTAATGATAATTATTTAGATAATAAATGATGAATATAATTTTAATTCAAATTAATAATTTTTAAATATTAATAATTTTTTAAAATATTAAAATTATTAGCCACAGCTTTTAGTGACAGATTTTTTGTCATCTCTAATATATATTATTAGTGACAAAAAATGACTATTATCGATGGCAAAAGCCATCACTATTAATTAAATTTAAAAAAATATTATAATTATAATTAAATTAATTAATTACCAACAGTTATTAGCAACAGGTACATTTGCCATCATTAATAATTTTAAAAAAATTACTTAAAAAATCATGAAAATTTTTTTTTGATAAAAGTATTAGCGACGGTTCTCTATTTTTAGCGATGAAATATGCCGTCACTAATATTCTTATCGATGGCAGTAGCGACGGCAATTATTCATCACTAATAATTTTGAAAAAAATTATTTAAAAATTATAAAAAATTATTTTTTTGATAGTATTAGCGACAGCTATCCATTTTTAACGACAGATTTTGCCATCGCTAATAGTTTTATCGACAGCATTAGCAATGGCGACTTGCCGTTGCTAATACTCTGCCACATATTTTCAAGCACGAAGGAAAAAATTTTTTCGTGCGCTCCTCATCTCTCTCCTCTTTCCTCCTCTCTCCTTCTCTCGTCGGCACCCAAACCGCCCTCAACCCCTCTCATCAGTGCCCAAACCCCTTCCCTCTTCTTCCCTCATCCTCTTCTCTCGTCGGTGCCCAAACGCCCCATCCTCTCACCGGTGACTCATCCTCTCGCTGGTGCCCAAATGTCCCATCCTCTCGCTGGTGAGTCATCCTCTTGCTGGCACCCAAATGCCCCGTCCCTCCCTGACCCATCCCTCCGGCATCTCGGGGCCCCAAGCCCATGTCCCTCTGCATCCGTGGTCGCCCGACCTTGCGGATCCGAGCTTGTGTCTCTCCACACTCGTGGCCACCCAACCCACCGACCCGACCCCGTCGGCCCCGACGTTGCCAATCCGACCCTGCGGCCCCTGTCCTACCGCCCCAGCCCATAGCCTCGCCCTGCTAGCTTGACCACATGGCCCTGACCCGCACCACCTTCCCGCGGCCCTGTCCCTGCGCTTTCATCTCCGCAACCGCATCCCCAAGCCGACGTCCTGTCCTTAGCCATCCTTTTGCCCCTATGTGAGTGTTAGCGACGACATTAGCGATGGCTAATGCCATCACTAAAATTATTTTTTAATTTAAATTATGTTAATTAAATTTAAATATGTATTAAAAATAATTAATTAAATATTAGTTTAATTAATTAGTTAGATAATTAATTAATTAATTAAAAGTATAAGACTTGGGTCTCGCCATGTAGAGTGCTCAGATCGAAGGAAGGTGCCAGACAGCATTGCAAACATGTGACCGGGGCATGCCCTGCGTGCTCGGATCTCGGGTCCCAGCTGGCACCTAAGACATCTAACCCCCATGTGCCCTGCGCACTCAAGCCGATGGAAGGTGCCGGACAGTATTGCAAATATGGGGTCGGGGCATGCCTTGCGCGCTTGGGCCTTAGGTCCCAACTGGCATCCAAGACATCCAGGGCATGCTCAGGCCGATGAAAGGTGCCAGGCAGCATTGCAATACGGGTTGGGCGTGCCCTGCACGCTCGGGCCTCGGGTCCCAACCGATGTCTAGGGCAACCAGTCCTCGTACAAAGCCGAGCGCATATTCTACGGCATCTTATAATTGGGTGTTAATTTAAGTACTTAATTAGGTATTGATTTAAAAAAATTGTATTGCATGGAACTATAGATCCATCTTTTGATTAATGTACATATTCTACTGTATCCGTATATTTATATATTTTGTATGGATGGAAGAATTATATACATTGATCAATTAATTATCTAGTATTAACAGTTTGAGAAATGTAAGTAATTCTATAGGTCATTATAGTAATCAAATGGTACGTTGAGGGTTCGAAAAAAATTTAATAGTATTTTCTTTAGTTCTCTCCACACATCTTTAGCCATATGGGGAGAATTAAGAAAAATACTGTCAAAATTTTTTTCAAACTCTATTGCATATCATTTGATTACTATAATTGACTTATAGAATTAATATATTTTTGAATGGGATAGGATCTTCTATACCTATTAGTTGATGATAAGATGTATTTACTATATAAGCCATTTGAATAATAAAATAATTAATTAGCAGTTGCTTGTATTTATGTATATACAAAATTTTTAGATAGTGTGTCATAGACCGTAGTTGGATGGACCGTCAAGTAGTCGACGGAATGATTTTTGTTGAATATAGAGAGGGTGTAGAGTACTTCTGTGATTTTACTTTTGGGAATGCAACACTCTTACATCAAGGATGGGCTCATTGTCCTTGTAATAAATATGGCAATAGAGAAATATTTGATAGAGATATAATTATTGTCCATTTGTATAAGAGTAGATTTATGCCCAACTACAAGCATTGGTACCTGCAAGGAGAGATATGAGAAAAGTTGCAAGGGTTAGAAGCGAGTAGGACAGGGACATAGATAGAATTATAGACATGATTATGGATGCGGCTGATCCTGAATTTAACTGAAATGTGGAGGATAATCTAGAAGCTGACAATGGTGATTTCTACTATATGCTGAAAGATGCTGATGAACCACTATGGTCGGGATATGAAATACATACTATATTATCAGCTGTGTTAGAGTTGTTGAATTTGAAGGTCAAGTTTAATATGATGATCAATTATGATGATAGGATGATAGCAATAATAAAGAAGATACTATCCAAGGATGAGAAGCTTGTTGGGAGCTCTATGCTTTAAGAAATGATAAAGGGTTAGGCATGGGATACGAGAAGATAGATGCATGCTGTAATTATTGTATGCTTTTCTATAAAGAGGATCAACTGAAGAGCTCATATGACATATGCGGTAAAAGTCGATTTAAGTCAAGACAAAAGGATAGAAATTAGAAGGACATACTATGTAAGGTTCTTCGATATCTATCGCTCGCTCCTAGGCTTCGGAGGCTTTATTTGCCCAAGAGTACTATCGGACAGATGAGATAGCATAAAGAAGAAATTCGTAAGCACTCCGATATGATGAGTCATCCATCGGACAGCAAAGCATGGAAGCAATTTGATGCTTGTCACCTTTTATTTGCTTAGAAATCATGCAATGTCTGATTGGATCTATCTACGGATGGCTTTACACCATTCAGTCATGCAGTGGTCTCTTGTTCATATTGGCCAATCTTTATTACTCTATATAATCTTCTGCCTGGGATATGCATGAAAGAACTGAAGAAAAATTCATCTGATCTAATTGGATCATCAGGGTGTATCTGAAAATTTTTTTATAATTCACTATCATAATATTTTCTTGTTACCTGATATGCAGCGAAATAGGGATCAAAATCCTCAGGGGATTCTCGAATCCAATGCCTCGCGAGATTTGAAAGCACAGGCCTTCTACTTTGTGCACACGCCAGGCTCCGTAGGAAAGTAGGATGATCTTTTTTGGGCATTAATCTTTGGAAAAAAATTGAGAGAAAGAACGAGATCTCATCTTATAGTAGGGGAACGCCTTGGATGGGCTTCTACACACCAAATACCAGCACCCAAGAAACTCCATGCCATAAGGAAGGGACATCCCCTTATTTCTTGGTGCACACCCTCACCTATCTCACGATAGTTAGGAAGTATATTTGTCGTGCAAAACATAAGCTATTCACCGATGATTAAGTGGTTCCCTTCTTATAGATAAGATGTCCTAAATCTGATCAAAGTCCTAATTCAAATCTGATTTGAATTTGGCCTCTTTCCTTATCCATTTAGGAGATGTAATAAAGAAACGATAGCGCACTTTTTTTTCCACACGTGAACTCTTCACTGTGTGCTCCATATGGGCGGAAAAATAAGTTCCTTTCCTCCTTTGGTCAGCCACTATGAGAGAGAGTTCTAAATATTTTGGACTCTTTGGATTACATCCAAATGGGCTCAGATTTAACTTGTTTTGGATCCAATTCAAACTCGATTCGAACCAAATTCGAAAAGCTTATCGATCCTAATTAGAGCTGTTAAGATGGGCCGGTCCACCCCGACTCGCCCTAACCCACCTCTAAACAGGTCAGGGCGGGCTGGCCTATTTAACTGATGGGTTGGAAAAATCCCAACCCGATCCAATCCGCCATGGGTCGCGGGTTAAACAGGCCAACCCGCCAAAATTCAAAAAAAAGATCCTATAAACAATAATATAAACTAAATTTTATATTCAATTTGAGCTCAAATCAACCTATCAAAGTCTCACATCTCAATTCTTAGAGTCATAAAATAAAATTGTCAAACTTAAACTAAATACTTAATACAATCCAAACTTAAAGATTTTAAGTTCTAATTTTAAACTAATTTAGAGGTAAATCAAAGTTTCAAAAATTATCCTCTATATCATTATTGTGGTCCTCATCATTCAATTCTTTATCTTCTTCCTCTTCTTCATCAATTATCTCTTCAATAATATTAGAACCCTCCTTTGAAAAAAAAAAAATATATATATATAGAGAGAGAGAGAGAAAGAGAGATGGATCAACCCATCCTGATCTGCCTCGACCCATCGATCCAAATGGAGCGGGTTATTTGACCCACTTTTAAATGGGTCGCTAAAATATAAACTCAACCCATCCTATTTATATAACAGAGTGGGCCAACCCAACAGGCCCAATCCAAATTGACAATTCTAATCCTAATCTAATTAGGATTCTGGTACAAGTCTAACTTAGATTTTTGACCCAATTAATCTTTAATTAAATCAGATCTAATCTAAAATTAATTAGGATATAGATTCAATCACTCATAAATCTCTTGGATCATTGATCGGAGCATCATCATCCTCAAAATTAAATCTGAATCTCATGTCTAGTGCAAGCTAGATATAGTTAACTCTTTAATCTCATATGATCTCTAATTTAATTCTCAATTAAACTAATCTATTTGTTCAATCAAGTTACATACTTTCAAATTGAACTTATAGATTTAGATCAATTCTTTCCTACTTTGTCTGACTTTGTGCTTGACTCCATGGGTTCAAACACTAAGCCGGTAGTATAAAAATTATTTTCTGTACTAATCAAAGTTATTATCTAGCAATGATTTTCGATATCTGAATAGGTCGAATGTTTACAAGGCAACACTCAAGAATCACGAAATATGGTTATTGCATAATACATCCCTTTGACTTTGAATGCTCAGGATGATCTAGAGTTTAACTATCAACTTTGAATTAGTCATCCACATTGTATTTCAATCTTTTTCAAATTCTGTGACCCATCACATGGATTGTCCCAATCGAGGTCTTACTCAATTGAAATACAGTGATACATCAACTTCTGAATACTGAAGGGGTCAATCCCATCTTGATCCACTCACCGACTATCATAAGTACTTGACTATGCCCAAAAATCTTCGGTCATTGAATTAGAACTTCAGATAGTTCGGTATCAAAGCTCAGTAAGTTATTTGTAAGTTAGCATGGTGATTTCAGGTACTTATGTCCATATTCTTTATGAGTAGCTCTTGATAGCAGAACGCTCCACAGGTGAGTCACTTATTCAGTGATGATATACTCCTACATCTCACCTGTATGCCATACCAGTATTTTCACACTCTTTGGTTATGAGGACAACCAACTTATATGACACATAACAATCAACACTTGATAAACATCATCATCCCTTAATGACGTATTATTTGATCACGAACATGTTTAAGAATTATTCAATAAATCCTCTTTTATCGATTGTCATATAGTTCTAAGGATTTTATCACAACACAAGAGTTCTTATAAGGAAGATGTACACTTTGTGATAAAAAATATTCAATAACTTTTATTAATTTATAATTCATATATAAATTATAAAGAGCACAAACATCCAACGATTGGCTTTAGGATATATTTTCTAACAACTCGTACTTAGACTAAAGTCAATCGATACAATATCCAATACCCATCTTCCATTTGAGTTTATCGAACTCTTTGGTTGCGAAGGCTTTTACAAATGGGTCAGTCAAGTTTCTTTTTGTCGATCTTCTAAAGATCGATGTCATTTTAATTTATGACCTCTCGTACAAGATGATAGCGATGCAGAGTGTATTTGGTTCTTTGGTGAGGCTACTATTCATTAGCCTGAGCTATGGTTCCAGTGTTGTCACAATATAGTAGGTCTGGACCATCAATGGAGGTGCCACTTCATTGCTCATTAATGAACTTCCACAATCAAACTACTTTTTTACAGCATCGAATGCCGTAATGTACTCTGCCTTGCATCGACTATAATATGCTGCTTGAAACTTTTCCAGCATATCGTTCTTTCATTTAGGGTATACATATAATCCAACATATTTTTACTATCATCATGATCTGACTGAAATTGAAATCAAAATATCCCACAAGTTTTAAGTCAGTATCTCTATAAATTAGCCATTGAACCTTTTAGTATTTCTCAAATACTTAAAGGTTGTCTTTGCAACCTTCCAATAGTTCTCATCCAGATTGGACTGGTACCTACTCACTATCCCTAGTGAGTGTGCCATATCCGACCTCGTATATATCATGACGTACATGATAGATCCCACTATCGAAGCATATGGGACTCTACTCATACACTCTCTTTCTTGAGGAGTTGTCGGATAATCCTTCTTAGAGAAAGTAATTGTTGGAAAATGTATCCCAATGTCAATCGTTAGACGACTATGCTCATCTTGAAAATTGTATATAATTTTATTAATAAAATTATTTGATATTTTCATTACAAATTGATCATCTTTGAAC
>KE504772.1:162571-174892 GCA_000441515.1 Elaeis oleifera | reverse complement strand
ATTATATTATAATTATGTATTAACAAATAATATAATATATTATACTATAATAATATAATATAATATAATATAACATAATATATTATTAGTTTATTATTATATTATATTTATTGCGTAATAATATAATATGATATTATATAAGATATAATTATAAGATTTATTGGTGGATTTTGATTATTAAAAAAATTTTATTAAAATTAAATAGTTCTTGATTTTTACCAAACATCGCTATATCATCCAAAAGTACTTTTGGACCTTCAAAAGCTTTTTCAAATAGAGCCTAAGTAGAGGTATAAAAATGGGTCTATCAGCCCGACTCTGATGGAGCCCGAACCGATCCTTGAGGGTTCAAGGTAGGGTCTGACACATTACTTGTAAAAATAAGCTTAGACTCAGCCCAGCCTATATTTAAAAGGACCGGCCCGAATCTAGACCAAGCTTGGGCCCGGCCCAACCCTAAAGCCCTGATAGATTGGATTAAGAATAATGCAAGCCGGCTCGATGTAGTCCAGATAGGGCCTTGACCAAGTCCGGATTGTACCAATGATCAAATTTGGTCAAAATGACCAAATTAGCACCCTAACAGTTATATGACGGCTAGTTTTATGTGTATTTTGATCTGTATACTCAAAAAATAATTTATATATTTATTTTTATTAAAGGATATAATTATCCTCTTCAATGACTATAAACTGTTAGTTTGTGAGAACTTTTGGGACCATACAATTAATTTCAACATCTATATTTACCAAATGTTATAACCATTTTTATCACAATAAATTCTATTCAACAATAATAGTTTAAATTTATAAATAAAATTAAATGACATAATATATATGTAAATATCAATTTATAAGAAATTAATTTTAATTATAAAATAAAGTATTTCAATATTAAACTTGTATTTGTATGATATCTTCAATTTCATGTTTAAAGACTAAAGTTCAATATCTATTTAACTTTTTTTTAAAGCAACAAATGTCTACTTAACTGATACAGAGTGATATAACTTAATTAGATAAATATCCAAGTAAATAAAAATAATAGTTTGAAACATAAATAAAACTAAAGATAAAAAATTTCAAACATTAACATGTAAGCATTACTAATATGTAAATTATAATATCTAATTATCTAAACACAATAAATAAAATATCCAATCCAAAAAAAAAATCTAATTCTAAATAAAACATATAAAAGTTTATAATATAAGTAAATTACATAACATAAATAGATAAAAAAGGAAAAAATGAAAAAGCTTAAAAACATCTTAAAATATTTTTAGTTTTTGAAAAAGATCAAAAAAATCAAAACTACCTCGGATTCGGCCCAGATCTGGAATATAAGGATCTAGGGCCAGGTTTTGAATATGGGTCAGGCCAGGCCTGACCCAAATAAGAAAATGGGTGAAGCTTGGCCAGGCCGGTTTAGCTCACAAGCTCGGATGGGTCGGGCTGGCCCGGTCGGGTGGCCCATTTTGAGACCTCTAGGCCTAAGTACCTCTTAGGAGTTGAGTTTCAAATAAACTTACCAAACATCACTTGAGATCAATCTTCGTAGCCTCCCAATAACAGTTTACATAAATTTTGAAAGCATGTATTCTTGTAAGGCAGTACTTCTTATAGATGTGACATCTATATATGTATGTCACAGCTATTTTATTGTGGCACACCAAAATGTTTTACGGAGAAGTATAGCTTCTTGTTTATGAACGCATCTCTTGTTGGTTTAGTTTGCCTTCATGTTCATACATCTACGTATATCACTTCGGCATGCATGATAATATTCATACATGTCAATATTATTTCACTTGGGGAAATTCATTACGTATATCACTTATGGTTCTGAAATGCAAAGACTGTTGTATATCATCCATTAGTTAGATGTGGTGAAGAATAGTCTTGGCTCCTAGAAAAATGAAAAGAAAAAAAAAAAAACAGTATTAGTAGATATCATCAAATTAAGCTTGAATAATAGCATGAAGTCTTTTTGAATCGAGAAGATAGCTATAAGAAGACAACTGAGGTTGGTTTCTTTTGTTGTTGTCGTGGAGGCACCATGACTTTTAATTTCTTTATCGTTCTTGTTACCATTCTATTTTTTGATAAAGCCTATCACAGTTTAACTCAAATATTTCGAGCATTAATACATCCAACAAAACCAGAGAACTGTCAGTCTTTCAACTCTGAGGTATGCATGGCAGTAGAGTTCCAAAAGCAGACAGTAGTGTGAAGAGAAACATAGGTACCCAATTTGCCAGACCATTTCCTTCTCCAAAGATATGGGTGGCCAGGAGTTGAGACAACTGAAGGACATGTGCCAAATATCAAGAAACCAACGGTGTCCATCAGCATAAGCCTGCGACAATTTATTAATCCACTTGATTACCGTTCAAGGGTATCTTTCGAGCCATATATGCCTTGCTAGAACATGATTCAGAGTATATTACCATTCTTTTCAAAAAAATACAGCTGATCCTTCTGTTTAAACTCCTACTGAGTGACCATTTTGACCTTCTTCTTGGAGAGGAGCTTGTCAACTTTGTCTTTCAAGTATTACTGTTGGATGACAAAGCAAGGTTAAATTTCCTTCAAAAAAGAGTTCAATTCTTGCCGTGTTATTTTCTGTAGAAATATGGTGGGAATGTCCTTCTCTGGTTCAAAATCAAAACCTATTTCTTGCTCATGAGGACAGGTGCTAACCAACAAATTTCAGATCCTGTTGTAAATTTTGAATTGATATTGTTTTTTTTTAAACATTAGAACACCATATCTTTTCGAACTCTCTATTTTTTTTCCTTCTTTCTATTAACTCCTAATTTTGGAATGTAAGTTGAAGCGGTGAACATGCATAGTTGAGGCTATTGTTTACAAACAGTGGTATATCAATAAGGCATGTTGGATACTCAAACACAAATAAGTTTATAAACGGGAGGTCAGATACAATTAAAACTACCACAAATTTCAAAGGATACTAGTGTAATGATACAGTAGTCAGAGCAATTGGGAAAAGAGGATGCGAAAATATGTCTGAAGCAAAAGGCAAAGTAAGGAGCTATATGAATCATAAACAATGAATTTAAATGATGTAAAATTATCATAGAATTATTCTGATGATCTCTTTTCTATACGTAAATACAAAAGTTGGGATGGGAAGTGCCGTGAAAGTTGGGGTTGATGGAGTCGCACCTCTGCTATCTGAGCTCTTATTTTCTTCTTGAGGTAGCTTTTCAGTAAATATTCTTATAGTTTCTTTACACTTATTGCAGCAGCTCTGAGTGCATAGTTCCCACATGCATAGTTCCCACCATGTGCAGCATTTCATGTGCAATGCACATTTAGGTTCTAGCAAGTCACAACCATCAAGTTTGTTGCAATGATTGAATACAAGTTCCATTAGGTTTTTAGAACTTTTAAATTCTTCCATAACCTTCAACCGTGTCACAAATCTTTGAGTCTCCTGCAAGCACAGTAATCAAGGAGCTTGTTTCTAAGTTGCTAATCAAGATGTATGACATATGAACTATGAAATATATCGTAATGGTCTACCAACCTTGCTCGTCTATTTCTACATTCATTGTGATCTAGGATGAAGTTGTTATTGCTTGACCAATGCTAGAAGTTCTACTCATAATTGAAGCTAATATATGATATAGGTTTGATTTATGCTTCAGCATTTGCCTAGCAAGCATCACACCAATCAATAAGTAGGTTGAACATTGCTTTTACTTTAAGAATGATAGAAAAAAATATGATGTTTACAGGTTAATCTCATTAATAGTTTTGTCATATGTTTTATAAACTGAACAGATTTATGAATGTAACTCAATTATCAAATTTATCTTATAAGTTAGGCCTCCAAATAATTCATTATCAAAAGTAATAAATCTCATAACATATTATACTGTAAGTGACAACCTGCAACTTAAAGCTTAAAATATTAGTTTCATACGTATAAAAGCATATGCACGTATTAGTCACTAAATCAATACTTTATGCAATCACTCTAAATTCTTTTTCCATTTATTTTTGCTTTTAGCAATTATTTAATGGTATTGGTTAAATAGGACTTTGATACATTAGCATTGGTAGGATTATGAGGGTGTCAATTAGCATGATTGGTAAATTCATTGGGTGTGTATATCAGTGCAATAGGAGTTACCTCGGTGTTGATCCCCGCCCTCTATAGCAGTCAGAGTTCAGGCTTGGATAGCACATTGTCAAGAAATTAAACCTCCATTCCTTTCTCCTTCAAAATAAATAAATAAATAAATAAATAAAATCCCACCAGCACCTGGATCTTAGCCTGAACTCCTCATTTCCTCCCTCCCGAGTTGTCATATCTGAGCTCTGAAAAATAACTGCATCTACTGTATCAGTTTTGATGGGCTTCAACTATAATTTTGTTGAGAGAAAAAGAAGCACATGCCCACTCCAATGGTGCAAACTCACCAAGAAAACCAAGTTGCAAGCTGCTTAGTCATCATTCTTTGTATGAAAGAGAGTTGAAATCAAGCAGGATTTGACATTATACGAGCTTCTTTTTGAGATGATTTGAGCTTCTATTTATTTTGCAAACCTAAAATGTTCAAGCTCACCTATTAAAAGTGAAGATTTAAAAAAAAGGTCTAAGCTTATCTATTTTCCTTCCTAGCTGACCTGAGCTCAAACAAGCTTGTCATCGATGAGCCTGGGCTGTTCATGAATAGGTTAGTTCTTTGCAGCCCAGCCATTCTAAGATAAATACCTTGAGTCCAAATATTGAACATGCGCCTCCCAAAGTCTCAAACCAAGAGACTCCAAATGTACAGGTGTGCCCACTGAGGCGTTGCTGCCAGTCAACTAGACCATTAATACAAAAAAGCCATAAAGATTAAAATATAAATAAACTAAAATAAAAATGTTTCCAAGGTGATCATGATCCAACAAGAAAACATTACTTTCCACCGCAGCCCTTCCAACAACCTCAAATCCCAAAAAAAAAAAAATTACCAACCCCTCTTCCCTTGGAGGGAGGCAACGATAAATATGATCATAGGTTTACTCCATTGAATCTTCTAGTTGGTTTTATTGATCTTGCTTTATATAAAATAAAGGTAAAGTTCCATTGTTCACACCCTACAAGAGGCCACCAAATGACATTCATGAACCTATGATCTAACTGCACTCATCTAATACAAGTTGGAAGAACCAGTACAAGGGATCTGTAAAATGAAAAACAATACACTTTTGTTATTTGACCTTTATTTAAAATTCTTTAGGGTCCAAAAGAGCACCACAGCTTCACAAAGCATCATGCTCAATTTAAAGCCAAAAACATGAAGATATGTGTCTGAGTAGACTAATACTCATATCTATCTTCCAATTAGGAATCCTACGCCCATATCCACTCCGAAACTATCATCGGACAGATTGGATCGAATAGAATAGAGTAGAGAAGGTTATCGCAAGTTAGATTAACAAGGATACGTCCCTTATTTTCATTACGTTGTCCATCTCCTATTCTCTCACCACTTTCACTTGAAACTTCCCCCCAATCCTCCCTAGAGCCTCGGTCACCAAATCCTCTTTCCTTCCACAAGCTCTTGCTCCTCTTTTCCTCTACCATCCCAAACTCTTTTAGTGCAGAAGGAAAGGGAGAGAGAGGGAGTCGATGGGGTGTAGAATAGGGGATGGCTCACCAAGTGAATGGGCGAGAGGAAGAGGGAAAAAGGAGGACGGCACAAGAAGTGCGGGCACCTGATAACGTGACCAAGGATGGTGGTTTCAACCACAGGGGAGGAAAACAGGGATAAGAAAAATGAGGAGGAAGGGAGAAGGCTAAGGGTTTGGCTTGACCGTTGATTGAGAGGTGGTGCTTGACAACTTGAACAAGAGTCGATGTAGAGAGGAAGAGAGGGGAGAGAGAGAGAGGAGGAGAAGAGGAAGAGAGAGAGGGAAAGATTGTTGGTGATCTTGAGTATGAGCTTTCAATCTTGGAGGCCAACAAAGACTGGCTGGAGCTACTCATACTGCCTTCAATGGCGGCAAGGGAGTTGATGATGTAGTCGATGACCATACCTTCAATGATCTTGGTCGCCTCCTTGATGTGGATGTCGATGGTGCAACGAAAGGCCTAGATGGGGCCTTTGGTCTTGGACATCATGAGGAAGAAGGTTTGGGCCAAAGACAGTGGTGAAGGGGTCTCTTGGCCGATGGACGTGGTGAGGCTCATGGCGATGATAGTTTGGCTAGTGCCGACTTGGATGATAAGGAGAATGGCATAGTTGGTGCTCTAGCTGCCATGGATGACTTGGAGGCCAAGGCTGATAGCCTTATGGGTGGACTACTGGTGACCATGCCTTTGGAGATGGTACAGGCCTCTAGGTATAGTTGATGCCCAAGACACAAATGTAGGAGTGGGCAATGATATACTTCATCTGGTTGAGCTCTCAGTTTTTGGAAGCTTTTAAGCTCCACAATGGCAATAATGGAGGGATGATCTGTTGCACGATACAGAGGGTGAGTGGCCATTTGATGATTAATGAGATGGCGACCAAACAGGTGACTCAAGCTATCAAGTGAGATGTCATTGGGAAAGAAAGTTTAGGATTATATTATAGCAGGTTAGGTTCAGGATGAGTCTTACTGTTATCGACACCCATCCTGAATTCACTTCGGATGTCAAATTAAATCCATCCCCTCTCCTAAGTTTAAACAAGCCGGGTGTTAATTGGATCGAATACTTAATGGGCTAGTTAAAATTACCACCCTCAATTGTGCTGCAGGGATTACACAATGAGGGCTAGCCCTCCCATAATTTTCTCTAACACCTCAAATCTAGGTGAAAACCATAGCTCACAATGTGACAAGAAATTAGATACCACATATGCAAACATTCATGTATGATAAGATGTGCTAACTCATGGGTTACCAAACCTAGCTCAGATGATCTAAGCCGAGTTGTTTTATTTAAAAGTTTGAGTTGTAGGATTAGTCTATTTAGCATCATTTTTTTATTTAAAATAAATAAAAAAATTGAGATAAAAATATTTTTGTAATATTATTTAATTTTTATTAAAATTATCTTCATTATTAAAAAAAATAAAGATAAAAAATTCTTACTTTCATTAATTTTAAATAAGAATCCATATCTTTTACCACCACCTTCGCTGTTGCTACCACCACGGCCTTCTTCATTTCCACCTCTACCATCATCATTATCGTTATCTCCACCATCAAGTCCATCACTATTATTATTGTCATTTCCACCACGATCATCAATGCCCCACCATATTCTCATTATCACTACCGCTACCATGACCTTTGCCTTACCTCCATCACCATCATTATTTCCCATTACCACATCACGGATGTCTTCATTATTGCTGCCACTACCATCGTTACTATAGCTTCCACTATCTCTCCCACTACTACTTTATCTTAGCTACCATCATCATATTATATTTTAAATAATTAATTAGAAAATTATATTTTAAATTTCTATTAATCAAATAGAATTTTTAAAATAAGAAAATAAAAGTGACGCTGATGTTATGTAGGTATATGATTTTTTTTATCATTTTTAACATAGGGGTCTATGGGCAATGAGTATACAATGGAGGTAGCTCTCTTCCAAATATCCTAACCTCTAATCCTTTGATGTAAAAAGATTATCAAACTTGATGTAGACCACTTGGCCACTATGGATAGAGATAAATAGAGTTCAGGAGCAAGATCTATCACATCGGAAAGCCAAATCTTAGGCTAAACTTTGAGAGGCCATAACTTAGTCATATGATATCTGATTTTAATGATTTTTTTTTTTAAATCAGATAATTTTTCAATATCTACGATGTGGTACCCCATTCTCTAAGGGTGATATTTCTAGTGATCGGGCCTAAATTACTTCATTTGAGATCTATAATAGGTCGATTAGATCAAAATTTTTTTTTTCAAATAAGATTTTAATCAAGCATAGGCTTCCGATCTAAGAAGAATCCGATGGAGTGATAAATGACAGAATTATTATAAAAGTTGAGATTTACCTCTTGAAGATTTTTGACTTTTTATAGATTATTTCTATCAAATACATCCATTTTAGATAAAAAAGTCCTACTAGAATTCGGAAGATGAATCTAACCCAATTATCGCAAGGATGGAAATTTTTCTAGAAGCTAGAAACAAAAAATCTGACCCGAATTAAATAAAGATAGACCTTACTAGTATAAATAAAGATTATATATCTCTTTTTTTAATCAAAAAAAAAAAAGATACTTAAGTTTACTTTTGAAATTCTTCATTCTTCTAGCTTTCTTTCTACAAGATTTGAGTTGAGCGGGTTAAAAAAATTTTTTTTCACCCCAATAAGATCACCCTCATGAAGGTGGATTGAATCATGATCATCTGGTCCAATTACCAAGGATAGTATCAACTTGTTCAATTGGCACCTTAAAATCCATAATTATTATATGATAAATTTTATGATGTGTTGTTGCCTTATAGCACATGTCTGTAATCTGCCTTGTTTATTTTCAAACGGCCACTAGCTAAGGTTGGTGAATAAAGAAATGGATAGCGGTTAAATTTGATGGGATTCTTGTAATTAAGTCCAAAATCTTGTTCCATGTTAAAACCTACTTCTCTCAAAACTTTGCTCCATCTTAAATATACTTCTGTATTTATAATTTTTTTGGCCCATCCATGACCTCAACATCTACATCATCGCCTTTAGTATTGCATCATGATCATGCCTCCAATGCGCCATCTTTCATTACAACTCCATCCACTATCCTTCTTTTATCTCTTCTCTTAATTACCATTGTATAGCTGGTTGTCATGTAGCTAGCAGCTAAATAGCTTAAGCTATTAAAATGAAAAAGTGGCCCAGGCTCACGAACATATATAGCACGCCCTTTGATGGAATTTATACCTTGATTCTCTCAATATAGATTAGGCAGTATAGCAGCTATATAAGCCCAGATAATGGAAATCATTTCTCAATTTCCTTGGCCAACTATGTAACCAGATTTGGTAGACATGACCAGCTATATAATCCCATATCGTGAAAATCACCTTAATTTTGCCAATTATGCACATATTTATAGAGATTTTTTTTTTTATATGGATCATATCATTCTTTCAATATAGAGATACTTATCCTTTTGATGGAGGGATATTGATCCCACATGAAGTATATATAAGTATATTATCATAGCTTATGAAAGTCCAGCCTTTTGACTTCAAAATTCTTCCTTAACACCTTCTAGCTACAATTTTCCTTGTAACATAGTATCAGAGCTATTCATTTCTTATTAAACATTTGGCACCACAGTCTTCTTCCTCACTAGCATCCTGATGATAGTGCATTAGGGGGGCATCCTTTTTTTTCGATGGAGGCCTTCTCCATCACCATTTTCATTTCTTCCGCTAGCATTTCAAAGCCGGGCTAGGGGCTTTCTTTGGAGACATCAAAGATCTGGTTCTCAATCACCATTAAGAGGAGCTTCCTAATTTTTCTGCCGCTTTCAAGGTTCATTGAATTTCTCTATTCTTTTCCTATGTTATACACCCCTTACATAGGTAACCTTTATTTTTATCACCATTGTAGAAAGTTCTACACTCTCTACTAATCCTTCCGCAATTGCTTCAAATAACTCCATGCACCTCCACTCCTCTCACTAATCCAAGTTTGTTCTCATCCTGCACTATCCACCCCTCTAACAACCCAAGCACCAGCTTGATTTCTAAACCTTTGATTGGTGATAATCATTACAGTTGGTCACGTGCTATGAAATGCCGTCGAATATCAACAATAAATTGGGGTTCATAGATGGGCCTCTTTCACGGCCATCCACCATATCTCCCATCTATTCTTATGGGACTATGTCAATGACATGATCATTTCATAGATTTTAAATTTGCTTTTCATAGAAATATCAAATAATATTCTTCATCATTCGATAGCCTATGACATTTAGAAAAAATTAGAAGAGAGATTTACACAAAGCAATGGACCAATAATTTTGAATTAGTGCATAATATCATAATAGTAAAACAAGGCAAATCCTATATTGTATTTATTATGAAAAAATTAAATCTCCATGAGAAGAGCTTGCTGACTTGTCAAAAACTGATTCTTGCACATGTGGTGTGTCCCGATCTAGGTCCCACTTTGAGCTTCATCAACTATTGATGCAATTCTTGATGGCACTCAACGAATCATACTCTTCTCTTCATAGCTAAATTTTGCTTATGGACTCACTCCCTTCCGTGAATAAGGTATATAGTCTCCTAGTACAAGAAGAACAATGCTGCACTCTTCATCCAACTTTCAAACTCTTGTAGAAACCACTACCTTGGCTGGTTTTAAGAATCTTTTTTAAGAATCTCAGGATAAGTGCTTCCAATCTTGCAAAGCCCCTAATTTATTAATACTGTAAGAAAAAGAATCATGGAGTTGAAAATTATTACAAATGGAGGAACAAGCAAAAGAATGATGTCTCTTATCATACTCCCACTCCACTGCTCCAGCCTTTACACCCAAGCAATATGCAAAGCTACTTGCTTTGATTTTTCCAGGTATTCCAACACTAATGACCAATATTGCAGGTATGCTTCTAGTTCATTGCTTTATCTTTTCTATATTATGGGTGATTAAAAGTGGAACCGCTAATCATATAGTATCCAATTCTTCTCTTCTAATTTCTTCTACTACTTTAGGTTCTCTAAAAAGATGACCCTTCCTAATGGAAAGGAAGTCAACATTACGCATATAAGAACAGTAAATGTCAACTCTTCTTTATCCATGGACAATGTCCTTTACATTCCATCCTTTTAACATAACCTTCTCTCTGTTAGCAAACTCACAAAATCTCTAAATTATGTCCTTATTTTCTATCATGACAAATATGTTTTATAAGATCTGTCAACGAGAATGGGGATTTGTTTAGGTAAAGAGCAAGTTTGTCTTAGTCTAGGCCTAGCTAGAAAATCTTGGACCAAGCTTGTTCCGAAACTATAACCTTGTTCTTTTTTTTTCTCTCTCTCTTTTTTGTGGGGAAAAAAGAGTTAGGAAAGCTTAGCCCATTCGATATAATAGAGATGAATAAGAGAAGGTGTCGCAATTATGAGAAGAGGGTAGAACAATACAAAGTGGGGGGAGGAGGTCTAGTCAAGGAAGGAGAAAGTCTGAGTCTCATGGAGCAGGAAATTTTTGCAGCCGAGCAATCCCATCCTACTTGATGGTAGTTCTCCATGAGGTTTAAAGATCCTACGCAACAGTGATTAGGTTATTGACATGAAGGTTCTGCATGAGGTACTACCGGATAGATTGAGAGCAGGCACATCATAGACGTAGATGATAAGTTTTTTCTTCTCGTGCATTGCAAGGAGCGCTTTCATTAGGTCTAGTCCAATTTCTTTCTTGAAGGTTGTTAACAATCAAAAAAGTGTTACAAAACATGAGTTAGCTAAAAAGAATTTACACTTCACCAAGGATTGGAGTTTTCCATGTCATATGCGAAAAGGTAAAGCATAAGCCTCCATCAATACTAACACATTCTGATAGTAAACAAGCTGTGCGATACCATTCCCAAAGAATTGTATCAAAGTACTAAGAACTTGAGTTAGGATACACAGGTTGATTAGATAAGTGATGCTGGTGTTGAGTGACTCCCTGAACTTGGATGTTCAGTTCTCTTTTGAGTGAAATTGATTATATTTCCCAGTAGTTAAAATGTATGCGTTAGTGAAGGAGTTACTCAGTGCACCCCCGTCCTCCCGGGCCCCTCTTTTCTCCTTTTTTTTTTTTGCTAAGTGGTGGACGTTAGAATACTCTTCCATGAAGAAACTGCAATTGATCTTACATCATTGGAAATTGAACTTGAATGTCATCTAGAATGGTGGATGTCATAAATTAAGATTCTCAAAGGCCTTTACACCTACGAATACTGCCAGCACCACTAAATTAAAAAAGTTTTTGTCGAATGTGTAGGGTACCTGGTAGCGGTACCGCCACCTTGCTTCTCAGGGTGATAGGATGCGTTCCACTTGACAAGGTAGAAGCCATTAGAGTAGTTTGATTCACCTCTCCACAAAAAAGCTTTGATTCTTGATTCTTTTTTTTTTCTTTCTTTCTTTTCACATGGATCTGGAAACTTTCCAAAATCCATGCAAAATAAATGTGTTTGCATGCCATGCAAAGCTGATTGAATTTTGCTATCCAACTCCAACCCAATTATGATTGTGTTTGGGCTAGCTTTGGTCCTGGACTCCTCAAATCACCATAAATTGGACAATTTTTGAAGCACATTCCTAAAACCCTAGCACAATTGTAGTAATG
>KE504772.1:149820-162311 GCA_000441515.1 Elaeis oleifera | reverse complement strand
CACACATACATACATACATATATATATATATATATAGACACACACACACACAAGGGTCGGTTTAGGATGTGTTTTACTATTATTTATATGTACCTTGGATTCATTACAGGTCGAGAAAAATCTATCTTATTTAAATTGGGTATTTGATGGTGTGAAATAAATTACCATCCCTAGCATCATTTCTGGCCCTAATTGACTATCTCCATTGGTGGGCATTTACCAATTAGATGAATTTGAGGAATTAATAAATAAGAGGTAGTGCTCCGAATGAGATTAGTGCTTTTCTTCACCTGAACAGCTGAATTTCTTTGAGCTAAGCATCAAGCATTTTGAACGATCTCGTGCCATAGAATTGCTGAATTTACTTGTGCATCACAGAGTTTTGGCTAGTACTAATTGGACTACAATATCTTAGCATCTCTAGTGCAGGTAATAGTGCACTAGTAGTGGGCTTACAACTGCCTATTGATCTTGATTCCTTCCACATTTAGGAAATAGCACCAATATTCCTAACCTGTAAAGGAATTAATTCCTTGAAATGTTATTCCATTTTAATAATGCTGGAATCATGCAGCATTTTTTCGCTCTCATGGGTTCATTGAGACAATGAAGCTTATCAGACAGTTTGCCAAAGAGGTGGAATTAGACATTACGATTACAGGAGTCTAGATGTAAGTAACATCATAGTTGCATTCCATGCCTATCTTTTGAGAGTTGATAAAAGCATAGCTTCATTCAAAGAGCAATTACTTCCAAATTAAATATTAATGGTTTCAAGATATCAGATGCAATAGCCCCAGACCTTACTAAAAAAACTGCTAAAAAGATATTGTTTGAGTTTTTTGGCTTTTTAAAAGTACAATATCTTTCTAGTGCATAATTGATACAAACGTCAGCATGTGCTTGTATGGTTCCTTATATACTTTTCTTATCTAAACTATGGCTTCCTCACCAGACTAAGGATTCAATTTCAAACACAATCATATCTGAAACACAATTATCCTTGTTTAAGCTTGGCATCCCCATAAGTCTAAGGATCCAATTTCAGACACAACCATACCTTAAACACGATTGTCCTTATTTAAATTTTGGCAACTTCACTGGACTAAGAGTTTAAATAAACTACATCTTAAATACAATTATTTAAATTTATTATCAATAGCTTCAAAATATTAAATGTGATAATCCAAGACCTCATTTAAAAAGGCCAGCTAAGAAGGAAGGCATTATGTAAGCAACCTAACATGTAAGTGATATAGAACTAAGCACAGGAGCTCACATTCTTCCTCGCCGCACCATGATATCTCAGCATAATCATATACTAGGGCTAGTTCAAGGGTAGTTTTCAATAACCCCTAATCAACATGGATCTTGTATTGGATTCATTTTGATACCATTTGTAATGATTTAGAATTACATTTAAAAAACATAGTCAAAAAGATGATTTGATTTTCTTTGCCCCTTATCAGTATCAAGATCTTTTCAATATATACTTGATGTAGGTTGTTCTTTTGTATTTTTTTTTTTGGATAAGAATTGATGACTTTCGGCTAGTTTTGGTATGACTTATTTGATCACTGGACAAGCAGCTTCTGTGGAGTAAGTTTTTTTTTTTTTTCTTTTGATATAAGTGGATGATCACATCATTATAAGATGAGTACAATTCAGAGAATCAGAATATAAAATGTCACATAGTATCTGTAGATAGCCGTAGTCATGGTGTTAAATCTAGTCATCAGTGTGCTCGACGTCAAAGCACGAAAATTTTGGGCCACCGAGCAAGCGTAGAAGTCACGCGCATGTTGTGAAGTTTTGGACCTCCAGACGACTACAGACATTTATAATTTATAAATGTCCCGCGGGCTTTTTTGACTTCAATGTTGGCTTGACCTCGTTGGGTACCCTGAAGTTTCCAAGATAGAATTCAGAGGCCAATTCAGTGGTTGGTCATGGACGGCAATGGAAGATACTTTCCGTTGTATCAAATAAATAGATACTTTCTACCCTGCTTCAGATAAAATATAAAGAGACCCATCTACTTCCACCTTACAGCAACTAAATATCCCACCAACGTTGGTCATGCACTTGTGTTGGGGAAATATCCCACCAACTTCTGACTGCAATGCTGGCTGGACCTTGTTGGGAAGCTTCTACTTGCTGTCCAAGAAAGAATTAAGAGATTAATTTATCGGCTGGTCATGGACGGCAATGGAAGATACTTTTTGTTCTGCCAGTATAAAGAGATCATTCTACTTCATCTCACAGCAACTAAATTCATGGATCTCAAAGGAACCCAACTTCTACTTCCGTTCTTTGCTTTTCTGTGTGCTCAAGTGAGTAAACTCAATGGAGATCCTATCCCGAGCTGCATACCCATCGAAAGGAATGCTCTTCTTGGGTTCAAAGAAGGCCTCAAAGATCCCACCAACAGGCTATCTTCTTGGGTGGGTGACGACTGCTGCACATGGGAAGGCGTGGCTTGTGACAACCGTACCGGCCATGTTGTCAAGTTAGACCTCCGCAACCCACACCCATTTTCTGACATTGGTGATCTTCCTCATAACAATTGGTCCTTGGGAGGTGAGTTAAAGCCTTCCTTACTTGGTTTGAAACACCTGAATTATATTGACCTGAGCATGAACAACTTTGGAGGAATTCGCATCCCAGAATTCATGGGCTCGTTCCGGCAGCTCAAATATCTTAACATCTCCAGAGCTGGTTTGGGTGGAATAATCCCCCATCAGATTGGGAATTTATCGAGCCTCCAATATCTTGATCTCTACAACGATCTTGATCCCGGCTTTATAGTTCCTGTTCGTGAATTCAGCATTGATAATGCCCTCTGGATTTCTCATCTTTCTTCTTTGCGGTATCTCAATATGCAGAATGTGAAATTCAAAGAAGGTGCTCATTGGCTGGAAGCACTAAACGTGCTCCCTTCTATTGTTGAGGTACACTTGCCCCTTTGTGATATCAGCACCATTCCGGTCTCTCTTCCGCATGTGAATTTTTCTTCACTTTCTGTTCTTGATCTTTCTATGAATTCAATTAATTCGACGGTGCCCGGTTGGTTGTTCAACATAAGTAGCCTTGAGTACCTTGATCTCAGCAATAATTTATTCGGTCATCATTCCGCCTGCAATTAAGAATCTAGCTTCGCTCAATTTTCTTGATTTAACGGTAATCCGTTCTTGAAGGCAAAATCGCTACTGCACTTGGGGATCTGTGCAAGTTGCAGCATTTGGGATTGTCAAACATTAATATCAGCAAAAATTTGAATGAATTTGATGAAATTTTTGCTGGATGCATAAAAATAGCTTAGAGACTTTGCACATGCAGAACACCCAGCTTAGCGGTTATCTACCGGGGTGGTTGGGGGACTTCAAAATGCTCAAATCTCTCTATTTGTATGTCAACTCAATTTCTGGTCCTCTTCCTGCATCACTTGGGAGGCTGTCAGCACTTCAAGAATTATCTCTTTCCAACAATAAGTTGAATGGGACGATCCCAAGGAGTCTTGGAAGACTTGCAGAGCTGGTTTATTTAGACCTTTCCAATAATATGCTGAATGGGACCATCCCAGAAAGTCTTGGAAGACTTGCGGAGCTAGTTTCTTTGGATCTCAGCTATAACTTTTTGGAGGGTCTCATATCTGAAGGACACTTTGCCAATCTCACCAAACTGAATTATCTAGATTTGTCGAAAAATCAGTTAATTCTGAATCTGGCGCTTGATTGGATTCCCCCTTTTCAGCTGTTAGAATTACATATTGGTTCATGCAAGCTAGGACCACGATTCCCAGCATGGCTCTGGATGCAAGAAAATATTACCGATCTAGATATGTCTAGCACAGGAATTTCAGACACATTGCCAGATTGGTTTTGGAGGTCATTTTTCCAGATACAAAACTTGGATATCTCCAACAATGGAATCACTGGTAGTGTACCTGATCTTATTGACTTCATCTACCTTGAGTCTTTTAATTTGAATTCTAACAACTTTGAGGGACCTTTGCCAAATTTTAATTCTTCAATGTTGTCGCTGCTAGACCTGTCAAACAATTCATTTTCAGGAGTGATTCATCCCGACATTGACAAAAGTATGCCCAATTTGATATCTCTCTCTCTTTCTACAAACAACTTAAGTGGTGAAATTCCCTTATCTCTTTGTCAGCTTGACCTTTCTCTTCTTGATCTCTCAAAAAATCTCTTGTTTGGTGAGCTCCCATATTGTTGGAACCACTCTCTCAATATCATGGTCATGGATTTTTCAAGCAACAATCTCTCTGGAGGCATTCCTCCGTCAATCTGTTCATTACCAAATCTTGAGTCACTGCATTTGAATGATAATAATCTATCAGGAGAACTCCCTTTATCCTTGAAGAGTTGTGTGTATTTAAATATTCTTGATCTTGGACAAAATGAATTCACTGGTGCAATGCCTACCTGGATAGGAGAAAGTTTATTGGCTTTGAAGATCCTTAGCTTACGATCAAATAAACTTGTTGGAAATATTCCTCCTAATCTATCAAAACTAAGTGCTCTTCAAATCTTAGATCTTGCTCATAACAAATTATCAGGAAGCATTCCTTTGAGATTTGGGAATTTCACTGCCATGAAAGTGTTGCGGAAGACTTATGGAACAATTTTAGATAATCAAAATGAAGCAAGAGCTGTTGCTTCTTACAAGGACAAAATACAGGTGACCGTAAAGGAAAAACATTGAGTATGCCATATTACTTCCACTTGTGATTGCCATAGACCTTTCTAATAATAACTTGTCTGGAATAATACCAAAGAATTGACCAACCTTTTTGGACTCATAAGCTTAAACTTGTCTGAAAATCATCTAACAGGAGAAATCACAGAAAAGATTAGTACATTGCAACAATTGGAGTCACTTGATTTATCAAGAAACAATCTTTTCGGTGGAATTCCTTCTAGCATGATTGCCCTAACTTTCTTGAGTTACTTGAACTTATCGTATAACAACTTGTCAGGAAAATTCCAACAGGTAATCAGCTTCAGACCTTTAGTGATCCATCTATCTATGCTGGTAATCCTGGTCTTTGTGGGTTTCCATTACCTCAAAAGTGCAAAGATAATGAGACAAACCATAGTCCAAATGCTATTGGAGGGGATGAACAAAATGATAATGCCATGGATGAAGAAGGATTTGAAATGAAGTGGTTGTATATGGGCATGGGGCCAGGATTTGCATTAGGTTTCTGGACTATTTTTGGACCACTATTATTCAACAAGAAATGGAGGAAGCCTATTTTCGACATATAGATCAAGTTTATGATATGGTTTATGTGGCTGTGGCAGTGTTTTTCGCTAGGTTTAAAGAGCATAGAGTGGGCGCATGACTGTCTGTAACCTTGAACTGTGACTACAATTTTTTTTCTTATTTTTTTTAAGTACTTGCAAATATTCAAAATGGATTATCTGTAATCAAATTCCAGTTTTTACATATGGAACCATGTACTTGCATCACTCCAATAAAGTAACTAGTTTCGTAGTAATTCAACAAGTTTATCAAGAGAGAATTGCTCATTACAGTTTGAGGGCCGCGACATATGTCATGCTTAAATTATATGAGCTTAGAGGACTAAGATTTTGCAGACTTTGCATGAGCTTATTTGAATTTAAAACAGTTCGAGCTCAGAAGATTGCACTTGTAGGTGCAAGAGACTATGCATAATTTATTTAATTAGCAAATTCATGGAAATAAAAGTTTGCCTATTTTTGATATGCTATAAAGTCGGCTATATCTCAAAGCATTGCCTGATGAGCTCACAAGATTTTCATCTTTCATGCTACGTGAGTTGCCGCGTATGATAGATCATCTTCCGCCAAAAAGAAAAAAAAGATAGGTTATGTCATTGATTTGACATCTTGAATGAAGCAATTTCTGAAAATTTCATTTTCCTTCGTCCATCATTTTCGGAAGCAACCTTTTAGAGGCCGAGCAAATCTTGTAGTTTTCAGTATCAATTATTCTGATGATGAATTATTGATTGAAGGGAAAAAAAACAGATGCTAATGCAACCTTAATGATCACCTATTCATTAGGTAACGAACAACTTGACAAGCAATTATTTAGCTTCTACCTGCACCTAATTTTGGGAACGAGAATTAAAGGATAATTTTTGTAACATACAACTCGCTACAATAATTTTCATTGTCTAGTCCATTTAATTTGAATGCCAGCAATATCTTACAATTATTATGCAAACTAAATGAAGTGTATTGCTACAAGAAACTTTAAGATGCTATATTCCTTGAGGTTGCCAGCTTGAGTTGCATGGACTAAACGATCCTTAACAACTAAACTCTAGAACAAGCCCGAGGTGCATCACCCTGAGGGGCTCATTTCAGGACTCAGGAGCATCCGATCGCTAGTGGTTAATTTATAAGATAAATCATAAATACATATGACATGATTGGTTATAAAGACTGTCCGTCAAGTACAAAATATGCCTTAGAGAAAGATATATGTGAGCCAAAATTGGCTTTTAGGATACACATTTAACATACTCTCACTTGCACTAAAATTAATCTATCATATACCTGAGCCCCATCTTTTAAAACAGACTTCAGTATTTAGCTGGCTAAATGACTTCTCTATCTCCATATATTTCTATTTGAGATAATCACGTATATCCCTACTCTATGTGTATGGACTTCTGATAAAACTTTGCCTCCTTAATGAGGGCTATGGACTATTATCTTTGCAGTACAATATCATAATGCAATGTCAGCTTGAGTTGCATGGAATAAATGATCTTGAGCAACTACACTCTAGTGCAAGCCCGAGGTGCATCACCCTGAGGGCCCCATCTCAGGACTCAAGAGCATCCCATATGAGTGGGCCACCACTGGACCAACATTGGAATTGTCCAGGTTCAAAGAGGAGTGACCCAAATTGCTGCCACATCTCAAAAATCTCAATTGGGCTAAAAATTGACTTCATGCATCAGAAAACTTCCATTATGAATCATTGGTTCCCCAGAATGGTGCAGGAAATTAAGGGACCCAATTCTTCACTCCCTCCCTCCTTCCTTTCCTCTGGGAGCCAGTTGTTACCATATTTTTGGCTGCATCAACAACCCCTCTTCCCACTTCCTCATCCCACTGCGTTCAAGGATGATAAACAGATGCTTATAAATGAAGAACAAGGCTGTGAGACCCATGAATTTAAATCTATGAGCCAATGAAACAGGCGGTGATATCCTTTTAATCAAAGCACTGGGCTTTTGCTTTATCCTTCTCAAGTACTTCAATAGTTAAGAGACAAAAACAATCATTTAAATAATTTGATGTTAGATTTTCCAAATATATTCCTGAATTACGTGTAAGACTTGATATTGTATCATGGAGCCAGAATGCAATGCAATCGGAGCTTCAATTTGATGTTTGCCACTAGTAGTCCTAAAGCCAATGTTTGAATGCTGGAACAGAGTTATAGGAAATGAAGATCAGTATAACTTATATTAAGAAAAAGCAAGCTTAAACTAGAACAGCCAGTGTCCTTTATGTGCAGCACCTGAATCCGCAAAAGCAAAGAAAGCTCTCAACATAGTCAACTCAAGTCACTCAAGGACTAAAACTTAATTCTACATGACTTACGAGAGTATTATGGAAATGTTGCTGATACATTTGTTAAGGTGAAAGAATAGGTTCACAAATACTTGCACAAATCTTCATTCAGAAAATTATGAAAGTAAAGAAAGACCATGATAAATTCTGGAAAAAAAGAAGATACTCAAACATTTGACGTAATTAGATTTTTTTAAAGGTTCATGATAACAAGAATATAGTTTAGGTTTGATATTGGATCAGCGGCAATTGCAACATGAGAATTTCCTCTATTTCTAGCCTTTGGGACTTACTCGTGGCATGTCAATAGGCATTCTGAATGCAGCAGACCTTCCAATACAGAATTTGTAAACTCAAGATTGTTCAGTGAACCAAATTGTTTTGCAGGTGAATTGACACGCCTTACTTCATAAGATTTTTCCCCATCGAAGTCAATTTCTTAGTCAATGGCAACCAAAAAACTCTCTCAGCTACAATCCGAATCTTTTCGTCATTTTGAATATTTGACCTAAGAACACTCTCAATGTGAGACAGTGATGGATGGGATTCAATTAACTGTTTCTCGGCTTTCCAGTGCACATCTTCAATTAAGGACTTGAGGCATCTTAATTTTTCTGCCATATGGTCAATGCTTCTTGTCAAATTGCATAGATATAGATGAGCAATATGGAC
This sequence comes from Elaeis oleifera, assembly GCA_000441515.1. Taxonomy (NCBI): domain Eukaryota; kingdom Viridiplantae; phylum Streptophyta; class Magnoliopsida; order Arecales; family Arecaceae; genus Elaeis; species Elaeis oleifera. The sequence goes on along the minus strand of KE504772.1, from coordinate 154,038 downwards.
ACCAAAGATGCACAAGTAATATGCCAACTGCTTAAGAGCACAAATTCCAACAGATGCCATGGCATCTTCATCCTTGCTGCCTAAACTGAACTGGCTTGCAAATTTTTCATTAATCAGCTCCAGCAGCTTTGGTTGGAAGGCTTAAGACTTCAAAACAACTAGGCATTTTGAATGATCTTTCTCTCTTAAATAAGCATTTTCATCCACGATGGCTAAATAACTACTGTGAATATAATCAATAAGGCCTAAAATATGATCTGAAAGGCTAATCTGATGGATTTCAATATCCCATTTCCCAAACTTTTCTCTAGGGGTAACATATGGAACAGATTGATCTTTCAAAGAAACAAAACTTTGGGTTGCTACCCAAAAAAGAAAGAAAAGAAAGAAACAACAGGTTGGGTGACTTTGTGTCACGTCCTCAATCCAAGATCGCGAGTCATCCATATACCCTCTTGCTAGATAAATTTAGCAATAATAATATTTTAAAAATAAGCATGCAAAATGCATCAATACAAAATATACGACATTAGCCAAATAGAATCTATACAAATTCATTCTTTTCAAAATTCATTTTCAAATTCATAAATCAATTTCTTTCAAAGCATCATGTTCATCTTGACAATCATGAACTAAATCAAATTGTCACTATATAACCTCCAATACAACCTCCATTGGCCGGATATTAAAATACCAGTGCACAGCCCCCATTAGTAGAGTATCAAAGTACCAGCATACAACCTCCACTAGTGGGTTACAAAGTATGAGCGCATAACCCTCAATGATAGGGTATCCAAATAATAATGCACAATCTCTACTAGCAGGGTATCAAAGTACCGACATATAACCCCCACTAGCAAGGTATCAAAGTACCAACACACAACCCCCACTGATAGATCGAAATACCAACGTTTAATCTCTGCTGGTGGGGTTCGATACATAGCCAGATTGCAAGTTAAAATCCATCTCAAATCAAAATACTTTTTCATATTCTAATTTGAAAGTCATAAATCAGGCAATATTGAAATCAACTGATATAATCCGTAGTAAAATCAATACAATTGATCATAAATCATTTGATATTTCGAAAAAAGACATATTTGGCAATCCAAAATACAATGCATCAATTTCATAAATCATAAATAATTCAATACAAAAAATATTTTATAATTTACTTATAAATCTAAAAAAATGCAACATTACTTACCTCACATGTATTCTAATAATATCATATAATTTTATAATTTTTTTTCAAAATCTTCAAATTATAGATTATATTGCAGTATTCCACTGCTAAGTATTTTTTATCAAGATAACTACACCTCTATATATAATTAGATCCAATAATCAGAAAGAATATGAATAATCGAGAAAGATATGATTGATAGATAATCGTCACATCCAATAGTCCAAATCGATCTAGTCAAAATATGTGTCGGCACGCTATCTAACGATTGCAAATTAGGACCCTTCACTAAGCTCGATAAAAATCATCAAAAGAAAGCCCTCTACTTGATCAATCTTAGAGAAAAAAAACTTCATAGAGAAAGAAAGTAGAAGTCCATGAAGAGGGAAGGGAGAGAGGAAAGAGGGAAGAAGAGAACTCTTCTCTCTCCCTTCTTTTTTTCTTTCTTTTCTTTTTCTTTCTTTTTTCATGGTGAAACAGGAGACTTTCCATCCCCTTGTTTTCCCTTTCTAGAAATGCTTGACCTCCCACCGACAGTGGTTGTGGCCAACGATGGCTGGATCCATAGTGACACAAGTGGGGACCATAGATTGGCGGTGCCAACGGCGATGAAAAATCTAGGACAAAACAAAAAAAGGAGAATTTTTCTTCTCTCTAAAGCTCGAAATAGTGGGTGACTGCCGACTTGACTCTAGCCGGTGGTGGCTGGAGCTACGATGATGCAGTTGGTGGATCCTACACTGACAGTCGCCAATGGCAATCGTGCCAAAAAATCCAAAAGAATGGATGGAAGAAAAATAGCAACAGGAGAGGATTCTAAACAAATTTCTATGGTTCCTATGGAATTCAGTCGGCGATGGCTTGCTAGAGATGAGAGAAGACCTATAGAAGAAAAATAAACAAGAAATAGGAGTCCATACCTTATCTCTGACGAGGATTTAAGGTTGACACGAAGCAAGCATTCAAAAGAAGATGAAAGCTTTTTCGATGAGATTCGGTGGTAAGTCGGTGGGGCTTTCATAAAGAACTTTGTCTCTTTAAATAGAGGAAGAGTTGGAATCCTCCTTAATGTCTGATTCCAACTCCGATCTGGAGTCTACAGAAGAGAAGAACTTCCAATGGGAGTTCTCTCTATTTCCCTTCTTTTTTTATTTTTATGCTATTTCAAGATTGGTGCAGAGTATTACGTTCTTCTTTCCTAAAAAAAATTTCATCCTCGAATTTTTTTTTGCTCAAATTCTCAAAAATTCAAGATTAGTTTTACCTTAAATCATAGTCATCCTTTAATTTCAAAATTTATTTTTTCATTATAATAATTTTCAAATTAAATTACTATTTTGATCAGTTTGAAATAATTTAGACTACCATGCTTCCGCTATGCATTCTGATTCAAATCCATCAATGCACTTGTGTCAAATCTAAGTTTTAAATTCTGTCATAATTAATCAATATAAGTTTCATACCAATGTCCTTAATATCTATCTACCTATACTCGTGTTTGATTTTATGTGTCATAATTTATCCACTTATGCTCTAATACCATATAAATTGTTATGCCCCCGATCTGAGATCATGGATCAAGGATCATGGCAACCACTGCATACTCATGAAGAACTCTCCCCATAAGCATGCAAAGCATCTTATTATAAAATTATAAAATAATAGCAGAATAAAATTCAAATAATTAATGTTCAATCTTAACTCAAATAACTAAATAAATATCTTATAAATAAATTTATAATCTTCCATTAATATCAATAAATCCCAATCTAAATAAAGATATCAAATTTTATTTTTAATTTGCTCTCCCATATCGAAACTCCAAGTAAAGCTAGTCCTCTGAATCTGTAAAAATAGTATAATATAGAGTAATGAGGTAAACAATCCAATAAGTAATGTATATTCTAATTAGATAAATTCAGCGATAACAATATACTGAAAATAAACATGTGAGATATATCAATTCAAAATATACAATATTAATCAAATAGAATGCATACAAATTCATTCTTTTTAAAATTTATTTTAAATTTATAAATCGATTTCTTTCAAAACATCATATTCATCTCGACAGTCATGAACTAAATTAAATTGCCACCACATAATCCCTAATTACGGGATAATAAAATACCAGCATACAATCCCTATTGACAGGATATCGAAATATCAGTGCATAATCTTCACTAGAAGGATATCGAAGTAACAGCGCACAACTCCCACTGACAAAGTATCAAAGTAGTAGCACACAACTTTTAATGGCGGAATATCAAAGTACCAATATATAATCTCAATTGACAGTATATTAAAATATCAGTACACAAATCTTATTGATAGGTTATCAAAATACCAATGCACAATCTCCATTGACAGGATATTGAAATACCAACATTTAATCCTTACTGATCGAATATTAAAATACCAACGTTTAACCCCCACCAGTAGGATATTGAAATACTAGCATTTAACCGACACTGATGGAGTTCGATATATAATCAGACGGTGAGTTAAAATCTATCTCAAATCAAAGTACTTTTTATATTTCAATTTGAAAAGTCATAAACCAGGCAACATTAAAATTAATCGATATAATCCATAGTAAAATCAATATGATCAATCATAAATCATTTGACATATCGAAAAAAAGACATATTCAGTAATTCAAAACACAATGTATCGATTACATAAATCATGAATAATTCAAGATAAAAATATTTTATAATTTATTAATAATTTAAAAAATATAATATTACTTACCTCACACGTACTCCAATAATTTCATATAATTCTAATAATTTTTTTTAATTTTAATTTATAGATTATATTGTAGTATCCTATTACTAAACATCTTTTATTGAGACAATTATACTCATATATATAATTAGATCTAATAATCAGAAAGGATACGAATAATCAAGAAAATTAATTGATGAATAATTACATCCAACAGTCTAAATCGATCTAGTCAAGATGGATATCTCTTGCTATCCAACGATCGCAGATTAGGATTTTTTATTAAGCTCAATCAAATCATC
>KE504772.1:111781-149800 GCA_000441515.1 Elaeis oleifera | reverse complement strand
AAAAAAAACTAACTATAGAGAGAGAATTTTAGAGAGCAAAAATCTAGAGAAAAATAAAGAGAAAAGTGGAAGCCCACGGAAAAGAAGAGAAAGAGAAAGAGAGAAAAAAAAGAAACTTTTTTCTCTCCCTTTTTATTTTTTATTTTTTTATTTTTATTTTTTTCCTCATCGTGAAACAGGGGACTTCCCATCCCCTTGTTTTCCTATCTCGAAATGCCTAACCTCCCACCGGCGGTGGCTGTGGCCGGCGATGGCTGGATCCACGGTGGCGCAGGCGGGGACCACAGGTCGGCGGTGGCCAACAGCGATGGAAAATCAAGGACAAAACACAAAAAAAGAGAGAAATTGTTTCTCCCCTCTAAATCCCGAAACAGTAGGTCACCGCCAGCTTGGCTCTGGCTGGCGATGGCTGGGGATGCGATGGCACAGCCGGTGGACCCGACACAGGTAGTCGACAATGGCAACCGGTGCCGAAAAATCCAAAAAAATGGGCGGAAAACAAAGCGAAATAGGGAGGTTTCCAAACAAATTTTCTGGCGGTTCTGGACGGAATCCAGCCGGCGGTGGCTCGCTAGAGATGGGAGAAGACCTAGGAAGAAAATAACAAGAAATACCTTGTCTCCGGTGAGGATTTAAGGTTGACACGAAGAGGGCCTTCGGAAGAAGATGAAGGCTTTTCCGACGAGATTCGGCGGTCGGTCCGTAGGGCTTTCACAAGGGACTTTGTCCCTTTAAATAGAGGAGAAGGGGGGAAGAGTTGGAGTCCTCCTTAATGTCGGATTCTGACTCCGATCGAGAGTCTACGGAAGAGAAGAACTCCCAATGGTAGTTCTCTCTGTTTCCCTTTCTCACATCCAAAAAAAGAAGTTGAGATCACTGGATTGTGATCTGAGTAAGTTCAGATTTAGCATACAGATTGCTAGCTAACGATATATGGAGCTCAGTTGGTACTTCATTGCAATGTAATGTATTCACCCTTTCCTGAAAATCGTCCAAGAAATCAATGATAATAGCAACCGCTACCTAAGATTCGTTTGCAAATCGCATTGTATCCCTTCACAACTTACCTCCTCTAGAATGCCCACAAAAGTAGTGCAAATTTCACGATTGCACGTACCTTCCAGCAACAGGTGCCCACGTAAGTATATTCCATCACATGCTGATTGAGAATGTGGTTTGAGGTCTCTTAGTATATCTCCAATAATTATGGTCAGTGATTTTGTTGCTTTATCATCAGAAAGAATGGGTGGAGGCAATGATCTGAGCACATCATCTGCCAGAGCCAACTCAGAACTAACAACAGATTCATTTAAGCTTTCTACAATTTCCGTTTCATCTTTGAACATCTGCTCGGGATTTTTTTTTTCTTCCGGTAGAATGGCTATTTCTGAGTTGATGAGCATTTGGAATACATCATTCAAAGGAAATAAAAAATCTGGACTTCCTGTAAATGGACAGAGCTTCATGAATAAGAACAAGTTCTATCAGGGGCAACTTGATAGATTGTCGAACTACTTTCAAGGAGCATCTTATCTGTGAAATTTATATAGTCCATTTCTAACACAGAATTGAGCGAGATAGATTCGTGTCCAGGACAATCTTGTGATGGAACACCCCCTGAAAAGTGCTCCAAGAGATCTATATCATTGGCTCCGTCAAAGCATTAGTCCTCCCTGGTACTTGGGGATTAATGTGGTATTGTTGGGAGGGAACCGGAGATGAGAATGGTATGGTGAAGCGTATTTCTAAAATCCATAAGCCTAATAAATCTTATAGGTTTGAATCCAATCAATTACATTTTTACTAAAGCAAAATGATCAAATAAATGGACCATGTAAGGCATGTTAATTGTCAAAGAATTACAAAAATCAATAATCAATTCATCAAAGTGACATATTGAAGTCGGCAGACTTGCTCATCACACTTTCCCCGGTTTACTGATGAGCAACGGTCAAACATGGGTCCAGTTTGTTACCAAAAGAAAAAACACGGTCCAGTTTTTTTTTTTTTTCCCCTCTTTTTTCGGTGGGGTGTGGTGGGCGGGAAGGAAGGAACCGGGGTCCAGGTTTGAGCGCAGGCAAAAGCATCGGGGCAGTTACAAGAACGCATAAGAACCTTCCAGGCTGAGCCTCGCTGCATGACGGAACCCCCAGTACATGCCACGTCTCTTTAAACATTGCAAGCTCGGCCTCCACGTGTGCCCAAAGGTGGCAAGAGATCACCGAAAGTTGATCCCCTCGGACCTCCCTCCTTATAACTCCCCACTCCTCCCCCCCCCTCCCCCCTGTTCTCCGCTAGTGTTATCCATTCCTCTCCGACCATCTCTCTCTCTCACGCGCACAGGCACAGGCACGAGTATTTATTGATTTAATTTTATACAGGATCTTCCGAGTCTCTCGAATTGATGTTGTCTGGAAATGGATTATGAGGAAGTATCTCGTCGTCAGGAACAAACTTACCAACCGGATCCATCCGGAACTCGTCTCATTCGCGGTAAGCTCAAGCCTCTTCTATGGTATCATGTATCTAGTTGTATAACGTTACTAACTCTCTTATTTCTTCTGTAGTTGAAGCGGGAGAGGAGCACCACCACGACAAGAAGCCAGTGTTGAAGAAGGTGAAGGACAAGGTGAAGAAGATTAAGGACACTTTAAACATAAAGAAGCACGGCCATGATGACGAGCATGACCAAGACGACGATCATGACACCAGTGAGGAAGAAAAGAAGAAGGTTACGAAGAGGATGAGGAAGAGAATACACAGGACCCTGAGGTCCATGACGTTCCAAGTACGTCTCTCTTCCTTACTCTTATACAAAGAAAATTCGAGTAATTAAGAATCATGTGAGCTCTTTTCTATGGTGTATGCAGTGTATGACACTCCGGCGGCTCAAGAGTTTATTGCTGGCGAAGAGAGCAAAGAGCCACCGCTGAAGGCCAATTTGGGAAGCATAAACCCAACGTTTCAAGAGGACCCTGCTGCTCCAAAGACCGAAACACTCGGCGAGAGTGACCAGAACCGTGCTACCCAACTCCCACCAACCACAGGTTAAGTGTTGGGGCGACAGCTCTTGAAATCTTTCATGGTTTCTTCCTCAAAGAACATTTATATGATTCATTACAAACTCATGCTGGTGTTTGTTGTATGTCGTGCGATGATGTGCTCGATAGGTGGCGAAGAGATTGAGACGTCGCCGGTGATCCAGTCCTTCGAAGCTATGGCCATCTCCGACCAGCCCCACGTCCGGAAAGAAGAAGTGGTCAAAGAATCCACTCCCCGACCGGGACCCACGACCAGTTCTCCCCAGCGGCGGCGCCAGCCGCAGAAGAAGACAGGCCCAAAGCACCGAAGAACCCAAGGAGCCTAGCTACACCGAGAAGCTCTCCACCACCGCGGCCGCTGCCAAGTCCGCCGCCGTGTCGGCGGCGGTGGGGTCCACGGAGTACGGGAAGAAGATCGCGTCGACCGTCTACGAGAAGATGGCGGAGGCCGGGACGGCCGTGAAGGCAAAGGTGCAGCAGAAGCCAAGGGGACCACTGGAATGGATGGCGGTGATGCGACGGCGACGCAGGATAAGGGTAAGGTGGTGTCGGTGAGAGAGTACCTGGTGGAGAAGCTGAGGCCCGGGGAGGAGGACAAGGCACTGAGCGAGGTGATATCGGAGGCGTTCCAGAAGAGGAAGGAGGCGGCGGCTGAAGCACCGCAGGTGACAGGATCCAGCGCGAGGGCGGGGTGTGCGGGTGGTGGAGAAGATTCGCGGGGCGGTTACGTCTTTGGTCGGGGGTGGTGGGAGTTCTCGTGCTTCGCCGGTGAGGGACAGTACGCAAACAAAAGGTAAGTCAGCTTTGTACGCTTGGTAAGCTAGGTTAGGCTTTGTTATATTACTGATTTGTATCGGTCTGTATTGTACTCTGGCAGGGGAAGAGGAGCAGAGAGAAACTCGTCAGGATCCGAAAGGTCAAAAGCAGGAAGAGCAGGATCTCAAGTAAGACCTTTGTAGAGTTGTTGCATGTCACATTATTTGGAGTGTGGTAGACTATTGGAGTGGTTCCTAATGATAGTTCTTGTTTGTTAATTTAGTAGGCCTTGTGCATGTATTATATGTTCGACAAATATGTTCTATGCTTGTGTTTGTGTGTACATGTAAATATGACTAAGGGAACAGTAATGTGTCCCATGTTGTAGGAAGAAAGCAAAGGAGAAATAATAGTAGTAATTAGACTGATCTATATTAATATAAGCTGCTCATGATCCTTCCAACGTTTTGAAAGACTAGAAAAACTCTTTGGAGTCCATTTGCAATGATTGATACGGCATTTGTGTGCGTAGATTGAAAGCAAGCCTTTGCATGTAAAATTTCATAACAAAGAAATTCTCAAGGATGAAAGTGAGAGGTCATTGGGCTGATTGTTGCTTGATCCTAGTTGATTTTGTTTTGGGGCAGTGCTTGGAAGTCTTGGATTTTGGTATCTTGTGTTCAGCTTGATTTGTTGCCATACACTAGCTAATGCAACGCGAACGTTAATTTGCAATTTGTATGTCATGGTTTTTATGGAAATACATTAATACAACCCAAAATGGTTTGCTCGTGCGATGACGATGATGCGTGAAGTTGAACGCTATTACTTTGCATCATCAATTGTTGCATAGGCCTAGGATTTTCTTCTTCCACACCTTATAAATGATGTTGCTGGTCATTCGCTGGTGGATATAGTTGCATTAAGCTCGAGTGAGCATTTTTGTCAATACTACTAAGGGCAAAGATCCATCACCATAAGATATAGTTGTATTAAGCTTGAGTAATAGCATTCTTGTCAATAATTCTAAGCGCAAAGATCGACCACCACATAACATTTATCTATTTGTATCAGAAGAGATGGTTGTATTAAGCTTGAGTAATAGCATTCTTGTCAATAATACTGAGGGCAAAGATCCACCACCATATTGCATTTATCTATTTGTTGCTGATATGTGAATTATAATGTTTTAGTGATATCTAATATTTCAGTGATTCCGTTGTAAGAACTTCCTGCTCTGTCTTTTGTTCCAAACTTGTTTTATCCTTTATTTTGTTAGATTTATTTTGAAATATTTTATTTTGTGAAGCAGCTCGGTAGAGCGGGCTAGATTCTTTCTTCAAAATTGTGAAGATTCGTGTGGGTACGTGTTGGGTTTGATATTAGTTGTCTCTTGGGTATTTATACAGAATATAGTCGGTTGTTAATGGAACCTTCCTAATTCAAAATCAAATCTCTCCCAAGTACTTTTGTTTCTTTTTCAACAATATATATTTTCATGAAATAAAAATATTCGTTGAAAAAAGGAATATGATGACTATATAATAGAAACAACTTAAAACCAAGTTTGATCTCCATAATCATTAATGCGTCCTGCCGTTTACGAAAAGACAAAGGAAAGGAAATGAAGAATGTTTGTCAGGTGTAAGACACAATCCTCATGCCTACCAAATTATAAAACCAAATGATGTTTAAATAGTTGTCTTGAAAAAAAAATCTGACTTCTAGTACCGTTTTGCGATAGCCATATAATCAAATGTTTGGATGTAAGCTATACTCCGCGAGGGCCATGCGGGTGATCACAGACAACAAATTCCTTGCTGCTGCATTAGTGCTGTAAGGCCCTCACTTCTTCCATAGAAAACAGAGAACAGAGGGTCGATCAACACAATGGCTGGCTAAATTTGTTTCCTCTAATTTTCTCCTCTCATAATCTTCTTCTACATGGCCGGTTATGCAAAAACTTCATCGCTTTCATCAGCAGAAAGGCCTTCCACAAAAGACCTGGGATATTGAACTTTAACACTCCCTCGGCTTAAAAACTGGCAGAAAGAATTAGAAGAAGTGCTTCCTTGTTTACCCGATCTCCACCTCATTGCACCCATCCATACCTCATTGGCTAGAAACTTGTTCAGTTCATCAAGCTTCTCCTCGGTAATCAGGATTCTGAATCTCAGATGCCAAATGAAAGAATCATGTTGCTCCTCAGCATTTAACCAGACCACACCATTCTCGTTAACAGCTATCCTGACAAGCTTAGAAAAAACATAAATCGTGGATGGTCCCCACCCAGACATCCTTTCAGAATTTGAGAAAATTCCCAGTTAACTCCACTCAAGAACTCTTTTAGATTTGAGAACCCCTCATCAGAAGAGAGACACCGCAAATTTGAGATACCTGCTTTCCTTACCAGATAATTTTCTCCTATAACATCTAAGCATCACCAAACTCTTCCAAGGAGCAGCTCCATTCCAATAGTTCCATCACCATTTACTCAACAATGCCCTATTGAAAAACTCAATCCTCCTTCAGGATGTGAACGCTATCCCAACTCACTAGACACTTCGAACCTGTAACAGCTCCTCTGCTGTGCCTTGTGAGGAAACTTCTTCAGATTCTATCTGTCCTCTTGAGCATCCAAGAACTGCATCTAATATGATTAATCTCCTCCCAAAGACAGGAATCTACTCTTCCAACTGGCTTGCTTCCTTTTGAATCTTTCCAAGGTCTCCAAACTTGGTTGCAAAGCTGGTACCCATGCAAATGACAATATTAGTCTGAACCCCTCCGCTTGGCAGTCCCATGATTTTTTGCATACTGCTACCCCGACAGTTGACCATCTCCTAGAAACAGTAGGGAACTTTTACATGGATTCAGTCTTAAACTATAGAGTAGTTCTATGCAAAGGGGGATCATCTTCAAAAATACATTTTAAGTAGGATTCCTCAGCTTGGCAAAATTTAATAGTATCATCAGCAAATTGAATGTTCCAGAAGTTCTCTTCATGTTGACTCCCTCTGATAATTCTTACAATCTAGCCTTGGTCAAGATTTTACTTATCACATCTGCCACTAAGACAGAGCAGAGGGGATATGGGATCACCCTGTCAAAACGCTCTCATACACATCAACCTGTTGAAACCCTCTCCTACATTGAATGCATCTTGCCTATTCCATATCGATCAAACTGTTGTTTTTGATGTTACTAGGTAGACTGTTACCTAGCTAATCCATCTTCTTCTGAACCTTTTAGCCTCGAAACTTGTACCAGAAACTATCAATTTATACCTTCTTAAAGTCAAGTTTGCGCGTCACTGCATTCTTCCTCCTCCAGCTCCACAACACAGCCTCATGCACTCTCACAAAGCAATCAAACTCCTTATCTGTTACAAAATCTGACTGGTTCGGATACACCAAACCATTGAAGGCCCTCTTAAGCATGTTGGCTAAAGATTTGGATACAATCTTAAATGGAACTGTCAAGCAAACTGATACGATGATAATGCTTAACCTTATTAGAGCCTGGCTTCTTTGGAGCCAAAGCCAAGTAAGAGTGGTTAAAATGCTGTTTGAAATTGCTGTTGGCGGTAGAGCTGTTTGAATTGTATTGTATTGTTGTAATGTAATAATATTACAATAGATTATATTATACTTTTAGATTATAGTAATATAATATAATATTCTATTATATTATTATAAAATACATTATATGATCATAATATAACTATTATTATTAGAATTATAAAATATTATGATTGTAATAGTATGTTATATTATGCTTGGTTGTAGTATAATATAAGAATATATTAGATTATAACTATGTATGATCACAATAATATAATATAATATACTATAATAATATAATAATATAATATAACATAATATAATGTATTATTAGTTTATGATTATTATATCATATTATATTATATTTATTGCATAATAATGTAATATGATAGGATATAAGATGTAATTATGAGATTTATTGGTCGATTTTTGATCATCAAAAATTTCATTAGAACCAAAACAACTTTCTAATTTTTTACTGATGTCACCATACCATCCAAGAGTGATTTTAGACCTCCAAAAGCTTTTCCAAATGGGCCTCCAGTCTCCCATAGGAGTTGAGTTCCAAATAAAACTTGCCAAACATCTGTTTGAGATCAATCGACTTCATAACCTCCCAATAACAGCTTACATAAATTTTGAAAGCAAGTATTCCTATAAGGCAGTAGCTCATGTAGATGTTACATCTATATATGTACGTCACAGCTATTTATTGTGGCACAACAAATGTTTTACAGATAACTATAGCTTCTTTTTTATGAACACATCCCTTGTTGGTTCAGTTTGCTCTCATGTCCACGGTTAACTATGATAACATTTGTACATGTCGATATTATTTCACTTAGGTAAATCTATTACGATATCACTTATGGTTCTGAAATGCCAAGACTGTCGTATATCATTCATTAGTTTGGATGTGGTGAAGAAATAGTCCTGGCTGCTAAATGAACAAAAAAGAATAGTATTACTAGATATCATCTAATGAAGGTTGAATAATAGCATTAAGTCCTTTTGAATCGAGAAGATAGCTATGAAAAGACAACTGAAATTGATTTATTTTATTGTTGTCGTTGAGGCGCTGTGACTTTTAACTTACTTTACCGTTCTTCTGGTTACCATTTTATTTTTGATAAAGCCTGTCATAGTTTAATTCAAATATTTCGAGCATTAATACATCCACCAAAACCAGAGAACAGTCTTTCTCCAAGGATATGGGTGGCCAGGAGTTGAGACAACTGAAGGACATGTGCCAAATATCAAGAATCCAAGGGTGTCCGTCAGCATAAGCCTGTGACAATTTATTAATCCACTTGATTACCGTTCAAGAGTCTCTTTCGAGCCATACATGCCTTTCTCGAAGATGATTCAGCGTATATTACCATTCTTTTCAAAAAAAATACTGCTGATCCTTCTGTTTAAACTCCCACTGAGTGACCATTTTGACCATCTTCTTGGAGACGAGCTTCTCAACTTTGTCTTTCCAGTATTACACTGGTTGGATGACAAAGGAAGGTTAAATTCCTTCGAAAAAAAATCAATTCTTGCACTGTTATTTTCTGTAGAAATATAGTGGAAATGTCCTCCTCTGGTTCCAAATCAAAACCTATTCCCCGCTCATGAGGACAGGTGCTAACCAACAAATTCAGGTCCTGCTGTAAATTTTGAATTGATATTATTTTTTTAAACATTAGAACACCATATCTTTCCAAACACCCTTTTATTTCTGTCAACTCCTAATTTTAAAATATAAGTTTTGCGATGAACATGCACGATTGAGGTTATTATTTACAAACAGTGGTATATCAATAAGGCATGTTGGATAATCAAATACAAATAAATTTATAAACAGCCAAGTCTGATACAACTAAAACTACCACAATCTCAAAGGATACTAGTATAATAATATGGTAGTCAGAACAATTGGGAAAAGAGGATGAGAAAATACGTCTGAAACAAATGAGTCATAAGCAATGAATCTAAACAATGTAAAATTATCATAGAATTGTTCTGATCATCTCTTTTCTATATGTAACACAAAAGTTGGGTGGGATGTGCTGCAAAGGTTAGGGCTTCATGGAGTTGCACTTCTGCTACCCGATTTCTTGTTTTCTTCTTGAGGTAGCTTTTCTGAGAATGAATGCTCTTATAGTTTCTTTACGCTTATTGCAGCAGTCCTGAGTGTATAATTCCCACCATGTGCAGCCTTTCATGTGCAATGCACATTTAGGTTCTAGCAAGTCACAGCCATTAAGTTTGCTGCAACAATTGAATGCAAGTCCCATTAGTTTTCAGAACTTTAAAATGCTTCCATAACTTTCAATCATGTCGCAAATCTTTGAATGTCCTGTAAGCACAGTGATCAGGGAGGTTGTTCTAAGTTCCTAATCAAGATGTATGAGATATGAACTACGAAATATGTCATAATGGTCTACCAACCTTGCTCATCTGTTTCTACATTCATTGTGATCTAAGATGAATTTGTTATTGCTCGACAAATGCTAGAAGTTCTACTCATAATTGAAGCTAATATGTGATATAGGTTTGATTTATGCTTCAACATTTGCCTAGCAAGCATCGCGCCAATCAATAAGTAGGTTGAACATTGCTTTATTTTTAAGAATGATAGGAAAAACTTACGGGTTAATCTCATTAATAATTCTGTCATATGTTTTATAAACTGAACAGATTTATGAATGTAACTCAATTATCGAATTTATCTTATAAGTTAGGCCTCCAAATAATTCATTACCAAAAGTTGTAAATCTCATAATATGTTACACTATATGCAAGTTGCAACCTGCACTTAAAGCTTAAAATATTTGTTTCATACATATTATAAAAGCATATGCATATATTAGTCACTAAATCAATACTTTATGTAATCATTCTAAATTTTTTTTCTTGCATTTAAAATTTCTTTTAGCAGTAATTTAATGGTATTGGTTAAATAGGACGTTTGATGCATTAGCATTAGTAGAAATATTGGGATGTCAACTAGCATGATCGGTAAATTTATTGGGTGCTGTATATCAGTGCAGTAGATGTTTCCTCGGTGTTAATCCCCACAGTTTATAGCAATCAGAATTCAGGCTTGGATAGTGCATTGTCAAGAATTAAACCTCCATTTCTTTCTCTCTAGAAAAAATAAAATAAAATAAAATTCCAACCAGCACCTGGATTTCAGCTTGGATTCCTCATTTCCTCCCTCCCGAGTTCTCATATCTGAGTTCTGAAAATAACTGCATCTGCTGAATCAGTTTTGATAGGCTTCAACTATAATTTATTGAGAGAAAAGGACATGACCACTCCAATGGTGAAAACTCACCAAGATAAACCAAGTTGCGAGCTGGCTCAGTCATCACTCTTGGTATGAAGGAGAGAATTGAAATCAAGGAGGACTTGAGATTATATAAGCTTCTCTTTGAGATGATTTGAGCTTCTATTTATTTTGCAAACCTAAAATGTTCAAGCTCACCTCTATTAAAAGCAAAGCTTTAAAAAAGGTCTAAGCATATCTATTTTCCTTCCTAGCTGAACTAAGCTCAACAAGCTTGCTATCGATGAGCCTAAGCTGTTCATGATTAGGTTAGTTCTTTGCGGCCTAGCCATTCTAATAAGATAAATACTTCCAGTCCAAATATTGGAAATGTACCTCCCAAAGTCTCAAACTAAGAGACTCCAAATGTACAGGTGTGACCACCGAGGCGTTGCTGCCACTCAACTAGAAATAAATTCTAGATCAACTAATTCAGATTTTACCCTTATTTTGCATCTAATCGTAATTCCACCATAACAATAATGGGAAGTAGGCAATATACTTCATGCAATGTCTACATAATAAATTATTTCCTGTTGTTCATGCAGTGTTTGTAGAAATGAAATAAAACATCAATATCTAAGATTCAAAAGACATTATTTTACCATTAGATCGGCTCATGAGTTTGATAAATGCCTTACCTCCTTTTGCATCCGCTAATTGGACATGCAGGTAATTAAGTTCTTTTACCCATTCGCTGTTCTACTTTCACAGATTGTTCCTATTATCTTATTTAGCACTGGAGCTTCAATTAGTGCTCTATGGACCACCATTACAACAGGCAATGTGACAGCAAGCATGAAGACCTATCACATTAAAAGAGCTGCTGCTTCATGAAGCAAGCTGCCAAAAACAGATTTGCGTGTATATTCCAATCAGAGCATATCATAAATTTCTCAAATAATGTGGTAACATTACCATCACATTGTAAAGATGTTCTTGTAAGAAACTTGCGCAGCAGTTGGAACAGTAATTAGAAACATCTAAGATTTCATAGCAATGTCAGATCACTGACAATAGGATTTAATGTTCCACAAGTTAATATAACTGAACAAACCATCCCACCTTAATGCAATACAGAAAGCAAAATCTGCAGTATATATGTATATCAAAGTGGCAATCATAATTACATTGAATTGAGAATTATCCTCAGAAGGCTAAACACGGAGACAGCAATAACAATGTCAGCACAATAGAGGGAGGGATCCAGGACAGTAGATTCAAGTGGAGACTCCTAACTGCAGCACCTACAACAAGCAACTAAGCCATCCAGATAAATCCTATCGCTTGTTCAGATAAATCGATTTTAAAATGCAGATGATTCATCAAATAAGTGCATAAACAAAGGTTGAATGCACAATCTCCAAATATATAGTACTGTATTATTATTCTGAATTTTGATCCCAAATTTCCAGTCATGTAAAATCAATATAGTAACTCTGGCATAAAATGCCAGAAGAAAAGTACCATAACAAAACTCTCTCAAACCAACTATAAGTTTTCCGACCAAAAGATAAAAATGTGATTAAAAAATGTGACCCTCACTGAAAAAAATGCACCCAGATACTTGCCTGGATGCACAACTCAGTGACTAAAAATTGGATGCCGAATAAACCATTCAAGGAAAAAAATTAAACAGACCAGCCAAAACATGTCTCTGATATTGGATTCCTTATAGCCTGTCCTCGTACTCGGAGAGTGGTGTAATCTGTTGCTTGAGACCCTTCCTCTTGCGAATATCAGCAACCAGGTTTGCAGTCTGGGACCCAGGCTCCAATGGGTCAGAAGACATCATATCCCAGTGATCAAAGACAGCCTGTGGGAACGCCTGACCAGAAGTTGCAGCCCTCAGAGTGCCTGAGAATCCAAAGGACTCGATGACAGGCAGGTAAGCCTTGACATTATAAAGTGGAGTGCCTGGCCTCTGCATCTCCTCAAAGACATGTCCTCTCTTTTGATTAAGAACACTATATATGCCTCCAAGTGCCTGTTCTGGTGCCTGAATTTCAACAAGATAAACAGGCTCCAAAAGCCTAGGTTTGGCAGTCATCTGGGCTGCATATATGACCCTCCTTGCAGTTGGAATAATCTGCCCACCACCTCGGTGGATAGCATCAGCATGGAGAACAACATCACAGACTTCAAAGCAAATGCCTCGCATATTTTCTTCAGCTAATGGCCCTTCTTTAGAAGCCCATTGGAACCCAGCAACCACAGAGTCTTTGATTTCATTCAGATACTGAACTCCCTTACACATGTCCACAACCATGTTAGGACCGGTGGTTTCAGGCCCAAAGCACCAGATCTTCTTTGCAAGCTCTTTATCCCATCCAAACTCTTCAGATAGGATTTTGGATCGGCTTCTGGGATCATCCCTGGGGCCAATACGCCCATCATCAATAGCCTCAGCAAGTCCATCCTCCAAAGGTCGGGCCTCCATGTACAAACGGTTGTGCTTGTTAGGAGACTTGCTCATCACTGTACGGCAAGACCTCTCAAGAACTGTTCACGGAAAGACACAACAGGATCAGACTTAATAATCTCTGCACCGCCCATGAAGTCTTCTTGCAGGTCCTTCAAGCAGATCTCAAGGTGGAGTTCTCCAGCTCCTGCAATAATGTGCTCACCAGATTCCTCAATTGTACACACCACCATGGGATCAGATTTGGCAAGTCGTTTCAAGCCCTCAACAAGCTTAGGAAGGTCAGAGGCAACCTTACACTGCACAGCAACACGAACAACAGGTGATACTGAGAACTTCATTGCCCTGATTGGATGAGCATCCACTTCCTTCTCATTGGTTAGAGTAGCATTCTTTGTAATGAACTGATCCAGACCAACCATAGCAACAGTGTTTCCACATGGCACATCCTCCACGGACTCTTGCTTCTTACCCATCCAAATAACAGTTCGCTGCACACTCTTAACATACAGATCCTTCTTCTCACCAGGAACATAGTTAGGCCCCATTATCCTAACCTTCAAACCAGTGTTTACCCTCCCAGAGAAGACTCGGCCAAAGGCAAAGAACCTACCTTTATCTGATGCTGGAATCATCTTGGAGACGTAAAGCATCAGAGGCCCATCTGGGTCACAGTTTCTGATGGCATTTGCATATATGTCATCAAGAGGGCCTTCGTACAAATTCTCCACACGGTATTTCTGTGCCTTAGCTGGAGATGGAAGGTGGAAGATCATCATTTCAAGAAGGCCGTACTTGCAGGCAGCCAGGTCTGCATCACACGTTTCATCAGTGCTTTCCCATTCAAATCTTTCTCCTCAGCCTTCATGGTGACACCTAGCTTCTGCAACATGGGCCACAACTTGTCCTTCTGATCATTCATGCATGTACTTATAATTTGTTTGATAGGTTCATAGCAGAACTGAACAAATCCCCTCTTGCAAGTAGGTGAACCTGTGTTTCTGGAAGTCCACTTCCTTGTGGCAGAATCAAAGTAATTCTCTCCCCAGAGTCTCTCCATCATTTTCCCTCATCAACTCCAAACTTGGATGCATACATCTTGGCAAAGTTAGTCAACGTGAAAGCCCAACCATGCAAGCCAGCAGAAAAAGCCACAGTTCCTTTCTCTGGATAAACTTGGCAATCACCAAGAAGAGAATCTTCATATGTAGCCATGATCACATTGGCATTTTCAATCACACGTTGAAAGGTCTGGTAGGCTTCCTCTCCATCAACTTGGAGCTCCAGGAAGCAGCGGTCCATCTTGTTGACAGTCAAAACTGGTCTAATCCTTTCTCCAAGAGCCTGTCGTAGGACAGTTTCAGTCTGAACACAGACACCCTCGATACAGTCTACCACAACCAATGCACCATCGGTGATACGGAGAGCAGCAGTGACCTCTGAAGAGAAGTCAACATGCCCAGGCGAATCAATGAGGTTGATCAAGTACTCATTTCCATTCCTTTCACCCTTGTAGTTTTTTAGTGACTCATCAGACATCTCATAATAGAGAGAAATTCCAGTGGACTTGATGGTGATGCCACGTTCAGCTTCATCCTGGCGTGTATCAGTCATACGCACATCACCTGCCACTTCTTGTGCAATGATACCAGCAGCCGCCACAAGAGAGTCAGTAAGAGTAGATTTTCCTGCATATTTCATCAAAGATTTATGTTAACACATGCTTTCAAGCATTCACAGCTTCATACTTTTAGAACTCTGACAGAATGGATAGAAAACTGAAAACAGAAAAGATTATAATCATACCATGATCAACATGTGCAATGACTGACATATTACGGATATTGTGCTTGAAGTCCATAATTTTGCGGAGCTCTTCTGCCGTAAACTTCACCTACATATACCAACAATATTTATCAGCAGTTAGAATATGGTAAAAAATTAAGTGAACGGTATATTCCTGACTAAACAGTGGTTTGGCACAAATACCATCTTGAATGCACTTAAAAGTCACCAGGTAAACTGCAGTTGTGCAAGAAAATTCCTGTAACATCAACAAAAATATTTTCAGCCAATGTAATATTAGTATGATAAGACATTTGTCAGAAAAGCACTCCAATTAATATTAAATAGTAGAAATAGAACGCAAGAAACATCATGGAAACAACATTTCAATTGTGTACAATGCACATCCAATGAAAAAGATACGCAATAAACAACAACAAAAATCATAATAATGAAAAAGATCAGGATAAAGCTCATCAACTAAGAAGTTCAAAGAATAAATTATAAATTTCATTAATATAAATTAAATGCTAAATTTTTACAAGGCTTACTGATATGAAAAAAATTATTATCTGAAAACTGAAGGAAAAAGGATGTGTTCCTACTGTGCTATTAAGCAAAATCAGCATACATGTATTGCATCAGAAAGGAGAATAAATAAATCCAGCTAAGTTCACGACATACTAAACTTAGATTTTAGAATAAACAAGTGTAATAGAAGCACTGGAAATAACAAACCAAATAAACTAAATTTGGAACCACACCAACGAAAACCATCTTAGCGACAATTGAATAAAAGATACCATGTGATGCCTCCAGAACACATCCCAAGATCATTAATACATTGTGCTGCAAATACACATCAAAGAAAGGTATATTCACGTATTTTAATCTTTGATATTCCATTCATTATTTGGCAATCATGCATTGGATTGAGAAAAATATTAAGTTAAAATATAAACTACTTAAGCGTCATTCATATAATATTTTATTGAACAAAGGTAAAAACCAAACCCCTCTTCCCTTGGAAGGAGGCCATGATAAATATGATCATTGGTTTTACTCCATTGAATCTTCTACTAGGTTTTATTGATCTTGCTTTATAGAAAATAAATGTAAAGATCCAACGTTCAAACCCTACAAGAGGCCACAAAATGACATTCATGAACCGATGATCTAACTGCACTCATCTAGTACAAGTTGGAAGAACCAGTACAAGGGATCTGTAAAAATAA
The DNA here is from genome assembly GCA_000441515.1 of Elaeis oleifera. Classification (NCBI taxonomy): domain Eukaryota; kingdom Viridiplantae; phylum Streptophyta; class Magnoliopsida; order Arecales; family Arecaceae; genus Elaeis; species Elaeis oleifera. The sequence goes on along the minus strand of KE504772.1, from coordinate 133,682 downwards.
AAAAGAAGAAAAAAAAAACAATACACTTTTGTTATTTGACCTTTATCTAAAATCCTTTAGGGTCCAAAAGAGCACCACAGCTTCATAAAGCATCATGCTCAATTTAAAGCCAAAAATATGAAGATATATGTCTGACATGATACGTATGTATTTATAAAGGAAGATAGTTTCCAAAACATATATAATCCCAGCCAATATAGAAGGCTGAAGAATTTTCAGTGAGCCAAAAATTCTAACATCTCAGCCAGTATTCAGCAAAGAGAAAATCTAATAAGGTGACAATAAGAAATGATATACGTATGCATCTACAATAGCTATACCAACCAATTTTCTAAATAAAAAGAATCTAGAAATAGCATCGCTAAATACTTCAAAAACCACATCGGAACAACAAAGGCAACGAAAGCAACAATTATTATATAAACAACTCCATAGATCAGCACACAGAAAATATCAACAAAATTTATATCAACGACACCAAAACAGCATACGATACCAAATACAGCCAACCAATAACAAATCAACCGAAAAAATGAAGTTACTGCAGCCAAAAAAACTCAGAAATATATATATATCTAATCGCAAGACATCAAAAAATGATCAATGTTATTCACCGAAAAGAAACAGAGATAGCGAGAGAACAGAAATAAAGACCGATTGGAATCGCCAAAAATTTAGCACCCACAGATCCTTCCAAACACAAAGAACGTCATTCCAAACGAAAGAACAATGATGAGATGCAAATAAAACCATGGAAAGAACGGAGATTTGTAAGCAAAGATAAAAGAAAATCTGGACCTGATCGGATGGTGATCGGCGGAGAAGAGACAGAGAGCTCCGAGGTAGACACGGAGAGAGGGAGGCTGCGATTAAAAATTGCGGAGATCCTAGGGTTCGAGCCAACAAATACAGATGAATTCGGCGTATGCAAGCAGACGTGATTGTTTGATCTGGTATGAATGGCCCAGATCATTTGATAAGTTAGGAATGAAAAGGTTCAATAAATAATACCCGAGGACCCACGCCTTTGCTTCGAGTAGGGTTGGAAGTGGGCTCGGACCGGCCCGAGGCCCATCGGGTCGGATCGATTTTGGGCCAGACTTTGGGCTCAGTCCAAAATTATTCGGAACGGATTTGGATCAAAAAATAGGACTCATTTTATTTCGGGTCGAGCTCGAGCAGACTTTTGATCTAGCCCGAGCCCAGGCTCAAATTTGGGTCTGATCAAAGTCCGATCAAAGCAGCCCATATGCTCTCAGATTTGCCCTACTTGATCATTAAAACAGTCCATTGGCCGTTCCCAAGCTGGCAAGCTCCGGTCTCCCTCGACCACCTCCCCCAAGCCCCCATCTCCTGATCTGCTCCGACCTTCACCTCTCGGCCACCTCCTTCTCTTTCGCCGCATTGATCGGTCTCTTGAATGTGGGAGGAGTTGCAGGTGGTGGCGCCAACGTCACCGTTCTTCTTTTCCTCCAGAGAAGACGCATTGCCGGACTTGATCCATCAGGCAATGAAACAGCGGAGGAGAATCGAGAAAAGCACGACGGGCCAGAGAAAGGCACCCAGGGTGGTGGTTTTTCTCTGAGAGGCTTCACTGGAAGAGGGATGACCTCCGGAGCCTCCTCCAGATATCCAGTTCTTCTTCTTCATGAGCGGCCGAAAAAGGCAAGACATCGAGCGGGCCCGAGAGCGCCCACCGCTCGATCAGCTCGAAGAGGATAAAACCCCTATTGAGCGGCCCGACACGGCCTTCGTCGCCATCGAGAGCTAGAGGAGGATGGTGAAGAGGGATCCAGAGCTCCAGAACACGGCGGCCTATGACCGGATGTCGATGGTGGCCTGTGATCGAGCGGCGACGATGGCGGAGCCTTCATAGACTGGGAGGGGTAGAGTTGGCGGAGGAGGTGCCGCCGTGCCGGAGAGAGTCTTGAACGTGGTCTCGGCCACGGCACCAGAGGACGAGACGAAGAAGGGGAGGGAGTGGACGGGCATGGGCTTTGGGCTGAACAAAACTCGGGCTGGCACAAAGGTCTTCGGGCCGGGCTCGGGCCTGGGCTTAGGCCGGGCTTGGGCTGGAATTTTTATATATTCATCGGGTCTAGCCCGGCCGAAGCCCAAAATTATTTTGGGATGGACTCGGGAAGGGATAGGGCCTGGCCCAGTTCCACCCTACTTGCTGAGCACGCTTTAGGACCAATGGAGCAGAATTAAAATAAGAGATATATATTATTAGCTCATCGGGTTTTGCAGACGAGACCCAGCCCAAATTTGAAATGGCACGGACAACGAATTTTTTTTTGGTAAATTAAAGGGGTTGGAGGGGAGCGTTCCAGCATGGCTACCTCATCTAGGCATGATCATAGGACCCCAATCCCTCCCCACCCCAGCACCACCGAGGTCTGACGGACTAAAAACTGCTTCCAATATCCGTGATTCGAATCCGGATCACTTGCATGAAAGCAAAGGTCCGTTTTCATCAAGCCACTCCCTCAATGGTGCAAGGATAATGAAGTTGAGCATACAAAAAGTAGCAGCCGAATATCAATTGAGTAGACTAATACTGATACCAATCTTGCAATTAGAAATCCTATATCTATACCTACTCCGAATCTATCACAAGGTAGATTGGTCGGATAGAGTAGAGTGGGAAGGTTATCACAAGTTGGATTGAGAAGGTTATGTCCCTTATTTTCTTACCGTGTCCATCTCCTATTCTCTCTACCTAAGGCTGTAAATGGATCAGATTGACCTGTGATCTGACCCGATCCGTATAGATCCGATCCAAACCGTTTTAAAGATCTCTAGATTTAGGTCGGATTCTAAAATTGGATTCGTTCTATTTTCTAAATCAGATATGGATTTACTGAATTTTGATCTAACCTGATCTGTGGAGACTTTTAGATTGATTTGGATCTTGAGATAAATGATCTGAGCCAACCCAACCCTATCCAAATCCAATGCGAGATCCGAATACTCACTTAGATGACTGAACCTAAACCCATCCTAAGTCTCTCTTTCAGCTTCTTAGATGCTCTCTTAAAATAAATAATGCTCTCTTTCTGTCCCTAATCGCTCTTCTTTTCATCTCCTAGGCTTTTTCCCATTTTCGATTAATCTTCCTTCTCAAAAGGCAAATTTCTATGCCAACAATGTTTATTGCTGTTTTATTAAAGTTATAATATTAGAAAGCAGAAATTCTTAATATCTAGATACAAAATAATAAGATAAAGATAATTTGGCATATTACTTAACTTTAAGTTTTATTGCATCTTATCTTGTAGATTTCTTCTTCTAATTTGTTTAATGAATTTTTTGATCTTAATTCAAATATTTTATTTTATGGTTTAAAATCTATATCTTTTATTTTATTTATTATAACTCATATTTTTGTCAAGAACTTACAAGTTCAACCATGTTTGTCAGCATTTGCCAATTTTGTAAATATTTTGAATTTTTTATATATATAATAAAATTGGACTTGGTCTCTCAAAGTTATAGGTGTATCTTATACATTTGTAGTCTAGTCATAGGATCTGATGAATATTTCTGAAGCTAGATTTTTTGGGATGGTATGTCATAAGCTATAAGAAGGCAACATTCATTGTGTTGCTTGAAAGTTTAAGACACATAACCTTTTAAAAGAAGTTTGGATGGGTGAATGAATCCCATGCCATTACTTACATAATTTTTTTATTATTCTTTCTTATAATTTTTGATATTTGATTGCAACTTGTGCACACATTCTTCTCCTTGAAATTGGCATTTGTAATTGAATATAGTAAGCTTTTCAACCACTTGTTTCCTATAAATGAAGCGAAGAACTAATTCATTAACAAAAGAAGTTGATTAAGTTCAATAGTAGTACAAATAAGGTTGTTTATAAATCTTTTACTTATTGATTTTATTATTTATAACCCAGATCCGAATCAACTCGGATCCAGATCCGAACCGAATCTATATTTTATGGATCGGGACTGGATTAGATATGGATCCAATCCGATCTGAATGATCCATTAGGTCAAAAAATTTGATCATGGGCCCAATCCGATCTATCCTGATCTTCTATTAGATTAGTTTGAGTCTAATATTTAGATCTGATTAAAGAATCGGATTGAATCAGGGTCATTAATGATCTGATCCAATCCGACCCATTTGCACCCCTATCTCCACCACTTGCACCCCAAACTTCCCCAAAACCTTGGTCACTAAATACCCTTTCCTTCCACAAATCCTTGCTTCTCTTTTCCTCTACCATCCCCAACTCTTCTAGTGCACGAGGAAGAGGAAAAGAGAGACAGAGTAAGGAAGAGGGAGTCGAGGGGGTGTAGAATAGGGGATGGCCCTATGATGTTCACTAGGTGAATGGGTGAGAGGGAGAGGGAAAGAGGAGGAAGGCACAAGAAGTGGGGTCACCCTATGACATGACAAAGGGGGTGGTTTCAATCGTAGGGAGGAAAATAGGGGATAAGAAAGTAAGGAGGAAGGGAGAAAGCTAGGAGGTTTTGGCTTGATTGTTGATTGAGAGGTGGTGCTCAACAACCTAGACAAGAGTCGATGCAGAGAGGGAGAGGGGGGAGAGAGAGAAGAGGCCGGGGGAAGAGAGGGAGGGAGAAGAGGAAGAGAAGAGAGGAAAGGTTGTTAGTGATTTGAGTGTAAGTTTTTAATCTTGGAGGCCAATAAAGACTGGCCAAAGTTGCTTGTACTACCTTCAATAGCGGCAAGGTGGTTGCTCGTGTGGTCAATGACCTTGCCTTCAATGATCTTGATCTCCTTATTGATGCAGATGTCGATGGTGCAATGAAAGGCCTAGATGAGGGCTTTGGTCTTGGACATCATAAGGAAGAAGGATTCTAGCCAAAGACAATGCTAAAGGGGTTCTCTTGGCTGATGGACTTGGTGTGGCTCATGGCGATGATAGTTTGGCTGGTCCCAACTTGGATGACAAGAAGAATAGCGTAGCTAGTGCTCTAGCCATTATGGATGATTTGGAGGCCAAGGCTAGTAGCCTTATGAGCAGACTACTAGCTGACCATGCCCTCAGAGATGGTACATGCCTTTAGGCATAGTTGATTCTCTGGACACAAATATGGGATTGGGCAATGATATGCTTGATCTGGATGAGCTCCCAACTTTTGGAAGCCTTTTAAGAACAGTTGCTTGATGGAGGGGATGAGTAGCCATTTGATGATTGATGAGATGATGGCTAAATGGAGGAGTGCAGGGCAATATGACTCGGACAAAGGTGAGGATGGATGACCAAATGAGTGACTCAAGCTATCGACTATGATGTCATCGAGAGGAGAAAGTTTAGGATTATATTATATCGGGTTGGGCTCAGGGTGAGTCTTACCATTACCTGCACCCACCCTAAATCTACTTCGAATATCATAATTAAAACCCATCCTCTCCCCTAAGTTTAAAGGAGTCGGGTATTAAGGTATGGTTGAATCGAATAGCTAATGGGCTAATTAAAATTACTATCCTTAATTGAGTTGTAGGGATTATACAATGAGAGATAGCCCTCCCATAATTTTCTCTAAACCAAGTCTTGGTGAAAGCCATAGCTTACAATGTGACAAGAGATTAAATCTCATATTTGCAACCATTAATGTATCATGTGTGATAAGGTGTGCTAGCTTGTGGGTTGCCAACCTAGCTCAAATGATCTGAGCCAAGTTGCTCCTGGTTTAAAAGTTTGAGTTGCAGGCTTAGTCTATTTGGCATTATTCTTATTTTTATTTTTTATCTTGAAATAAATCATGATAATTGACATAAAATATTTTTATAATATTATTTAATTTTTATTAAATAATTATTTTATTATTTAAAATAATGATAATTTTTTTATTAATTTTAAAATAAGATATCTATATCTTTTACCACCCTCTCCACTATTGCTGCCATTGTTGCCACCATGATCTTCTTTGTTTCCACCTCCATCATCGTCATTGTCATTATCTCCACTATCAAGTCATCACTACTACTGTTGTCATTTTTACCATAACCATCTTTGCCCCAACCACCTTCTCATATCATTGTTGCTATCATAGCCTTTGCCTTATTCCATCACCACTATTATTTACCATTATCACATTATTGATGCCTTTAATATTACTACCACTATCATCACTACTTCAGCTTCCACTATCTCTACTATCACTATCTTTGTATCAGACACCATCATCATATTTATATTTTTAAAATAATTGACTAGAAAAAATTATATTTTTTAACTTCTATTAATAAATAGATTTTTTTTAAAATAAGAAAATAGAAGTGATGATGATGGTATGTATGTATATGATTTTTTTTTTTGTGTTCTTTGATAAAGGGGTTCATGGGCAATGAGTATATAATGGAGATAGCTCTCTTCTAGGTATCCTAACCTCTAAAACCTTTGATGCAGAAAGGTTATCGAAGTTGATATGAACCACTTGGGCCACTATAGATAGGGATAAATAGAGTTCAAGAGCAAGATCCACCACATTAGAAATTATGTCATAAGTCAAATTTTTAGAGACCATAACTTGGTCATATGATGTCTGCTTTTAATGATTCCTTTTTTAGATCAGATAGTTTTTTGAGGTCTATGCAGTGGCGTCCCACCCTCTAAGGATAATATTCCTAGCGATCGGGCCTAAATTACTTCATTTAGGATCCAAAATAGGTCGATTAGACCAAAGATTTCTCTTTCAAATAAGATTTTAACTAGCACAACTTTTGACCTGAGAAGAACCCAACAGAGTAATAAAAGACAGAATTACTATAAAAATTGAGATATATCTCTTAAAGATTTTTGACTTTTTCTAAATTATTTCTACCAAACACATCTATTTTAAATAAAAGAGTTCTACTATAATTAGAAAAATCAATCTAACCCAATTGTGCATGGATGGAAGTTCTTCTGGAAGCTAGAAAAGAGAATCCGATCCAAATTGAGTAAGGGTAGATCTCTTTAGTATAAATAGAGGCTGTACACCTCATTTTTTAATCAGAAACAGAAAGAAAGGGTGCTTAAGCTCTACTTTTGAAATTCTTCCATCTTCTTCTAGTTTTATTTTACGAGATTTGAGTTGAGTGAGTCGAGTAAAATTTTTTTCTTCTCAATCGGATCTCCCTTATGAAGATAGATTGAATCCCAAATCATCTAGTCCAATTGCCAAAGGATAGTACTAACTTGATCAATTGGCACCTTCAAATACATAATTATTATATGATAAATTTTATGTTGTGTTATTGCCTTATAGAATATATATGTATGTAATCTGTCTTATTTATTTTCAAATAGCCACTAGCTAAGATTGGCAACTAAAGAAATGGATAGCGATTAAATTTGATAGGTTTCTTGTAATTAAGTCCAAAACCTTGCTCCATGTTAAAATCTGCTTCTCTCAAAACTTTGTTCCATCTTAAAATCTACTTCTCTATATTTAATTTTTTTGGCCCATCCATTACCTCAACATGTACATCACTGTCTTTAGCATTGCATCACGATCATGTCTTTATCAACATGCCATCTATCATTACAACTTGACCCACTATTCTTCTTTTATCTCTTCTCTTAGTTACCATTGTATGGCTAGCTATCGTGTACTAGCAGCTGAATAGCTTAAGCTATTAAGATGCAAAAGTGGCCAGGCTTATGAACATGTATAGCACCCCTTTTGATGGAATTCATACCTTGATTCTCTCAATGCAGATTAGGTAGTAATGCAGCTGTATAATCCCACATAATGAAAATCATTCCTTGATTTCTTTGGCTAACCATGAAACCGGATTTGGTGGATATGACCAGCTATCTAATCCCATGTGATGAAAATCATTTCTTAATTTTGCCAATTATATATATATATATATATATTTATAGAGATTTTTTTAATATATATGGATCATTTCATTCCTTCAATATAGAGATATTTATCCTTTTGATGTAGGGATATTGATCGCACATAAAGTATATATAAGCATGTTATCATAGCTAATGAAAGTCAAGCCTTTCGATTGGAAACTTCTTCCATAACATCTTTTAGCTACAAATTTCTTCCGTAACATGGTATTGGAGCTACCCATTTCTTATTGAACATTTGGCACCATGGTCTTCTTCCTCACTAGCATCCTGATGACGGTGCATTAGGGGGATGTCCTTTTTTTCGATGGAGGCCTTCTTCACCACCACTTTCTTCTCTTCCACTGGCATTTCAAAGCCTGGCTAGCACCACTCCCAGCAATAGGGGCTTTCCTTGGAGACATCAAAGATCTAGTCCTTAATCACCATTAAGAAGAGCTTTCTAATTTTTCTACCGCCTCCAAGATTCATCAAATTTCTCTATTTTTTCTATGATATACGCCCCTTATGTGGGTAGCCTTTAGTTTCTATCACCATGGTAGAAAATTCTGCACTCTCTATTAACCCTTCCACTCCTATCATTGATCCAAGTTTGTTCTCACCTTGCACTATCCACCCTCCAATAACCCAGGCACTAGATTCATTTCCAAACCTTTGATGAAAATAGCTTTGAATGTCCATAATAAATTGGGGTTCGTAGATGGTTCTCTTTCATGGCCATCCACCACATCTCCCATCTATTCTTTATGGGACCGTGTCAATAACATGATCGTTTCATGGATTGTAAATATACTTTTGTAGAAATATCAAACAATATCCTTCACTGTTCGATAACCTATGACATTTGGAAAAAATCTAGAATAGAGAATTTCACGAAGTGATGGACCAAGAATTTTGAATTAATGCACAATATTGCAACAGTGAAACAAGGCAAATCCTATGTTGTATTTATTATGAAAACTTAAATCTCTATAAGATGAGCTTGTTGACTTGTCAAAAACTAATTCTTAAATATATGGTGCATCCCGATCTATGTCCCGATTTGAGCTTCATCAACTATTAATGTAATTCTTAGTGGGAATCATACCCTTCCCTTCGTAGCTAAATTTTACTTATGGACCCTTTCCCTACAGTGAATAAGGTGTACAATCTCCTTTTACAAGAAGAAAGATACCGTTCTTTAGATCTAACTTTCAAAACTCTTGTAGAAACTACTATTTTGGTTGCTTTTAAGAATCTTAGAAGAAGTGCTCCTAATCCTTCCAAGCCCCTAATATATCATTACTGTAAAATAGAAAATCATATAATTAAAATTATTACAAATTGAAGAATAAACAAAAGAATGATATCTCAGTATCCCTTGTGCAAAATCAGTCTCAGTCTTTCTCCTGCGTTGCCAATACTCTTGATTTTTCCACTCCTATATAAGTTGATCCTAATGGATCTGATAATACTCCCACTCCATTGCTCCGTCCTTTATACCCAAACAAAATGCTAAGCTACTCGCTTTGATTTCTCCAGATACTCCAACACTAATGACCAATATTACAAGTTTGCTTCTAGTTGTTTTCTATTCTTTCTATACTATAGGTGATTAAAAGTGGAGCAACTAATCATATAGTGTCTGATTCTTCTCTTCTAACCTCTTCTACTACTTTAGATTCTCCTAAAAAGATGACCCTCCCAAATGAAAAAAGAAGTCAACATTATACACATAAGAATAGCAAACATCAACTCTTCTGTATCCATAAAGGATGTCCTTTGCTTTCATCTTTTCAACCTGATCTTCTCTTTGTTAGTAAGCTCACCAAATCTCTAAATTGTGCACTTGATCAGTGTGTTTTATAGGGCCTGTCAACGAGAACAGGGATTTGTTTGGGTAAAAAGCAAGGAGGCCTTCATATTTTCAATCGGATTTTAGTTTCACTACTACTCTTTCGGTCTCTCCTCAATCCTTGGACCTTTGATATTATCCTTTAGGCCACCTGTCTTCATCTCGGCTATGTTATTTATCCAAAACCATTCATGATGTTGTCTTTTCAAATAAATGTTTATGTTAAGTTTTTCTCATTGCTAAATAATAAGATTATCTTTTCCTTTAAGTTCAATTTTATATGTTGCTCCATTTGAACTAATCTACATTAACATTTGGGGTGCTTATCATGTTAAATTTCATTTTGGTGCATCTTACTTCTTAACTTTAGTTGATGATTTTTCCCATGCTCTATGGGTTTATCTATTGCAACATATATCTCAATCTCAACATTATATCCAAACGTTCATGTCACTTGTTAAAACTCAGCACAACACTGACATTAAAAGAATAAGGACTGATAATGGTCTCAATTTTTTTTATCATAAACTTCAACATTTTCTACACCTTGAAGGCATCATGCATGAACATAGTTGTGTTGGGATGCCCTAACAAATGGGTTATTGAACATGAACATAGTCATTTACTTGAAGTTGCCGGTGCCTTGCAATTGTAGACACACTGTTCTCTTAATTTTGGGATGAATATGTTCTTACAGCAACCTATTTGGTTGATCACATTCCCTCTTCAATTTTGTCCAATCATTCTCCATATGAAGCTTTGCTTAGTACTAGACCTAGTTATACTCATCTTAGAATTTCTTTTCTTAGTTTGCCTCTAACATCCATAAAAACATAAATTTGAAGCTTGTGCTATTCTTGATATTTTTGTGAGTTATCCCTTTGGATAAAATGTCTATAATATATATATGATGTCCAAACAAACAAATACTTATAAGTAGAGATATCTATTTCTTTGGAAATATTTTCTTTTCAACACATTCCATCAAGTCCTCTTTCTTCTAATGTAGTCCTGCCTCTCTCTATAAATGATCTCTCTCTTGACTCTACTTTTCCTATATTAATACTTTTTATTCAGCCACCATTCCAAATGACAGCATGACTTCATCCTTTTAACTATGAATTTTCTTCCATTGCATCAATGTCCTCATCAACTTTAGACACATCACCTTCTCCAAGTCACTCTAGGGCAAACCCTAGGTGCACGACCCAGAGAGTTTAGGGTTTGGACCAAATTGTTCTTAGCAACTACACTCTAGGGCAAACCCGAGGTGCACGACCCAGAGGGCCCCACCTCAGGAGCATCCGATATGAGTGGGGCACCGGTGGACCAAGATTGGGATTTGCCAGGTTCAAAGAGGAGCGACCCAAATTGCCGCCACATCTCATAAATCTCAATGGGCTCGCAGCCGGTGCTGGACTACGGCATGGCACCACCGTGAGCTGCCACGAGAGTTTGTGGAGACACGTCGGTCGTGGCTCCCATGGCCTGCCCGAGCGAGGGCCTCTTCAATCTCCATATATATGCATGATGTATTGTGCTCGCTACAGTTGTCAAGTTAACCTGATTCCCATGTGACTCCAGTATATGCGATTCTTTTAAAAATTCTTTATCATTACAAAAATAACAAATAATAACTAAACATAATAATTATATTTGCTTGAATGACCATTTATCTGAAATGAGGAAAGCATTTACTAAGAATTGCTAACTACGGCTCTTTTGTTGCCAAGGTTTCTGTCATGCGGATGATATGTTAGCTAACATATTGATTTGTATCAGCATCGGATGGTCCAAGATATTATGAAACTTATATCTTAGTTTCTGTTATGTCAGCAATATGAACCGAAATATCCTGATATATTGGCCAATATGTTACAAAATATTGATCAAGATATTTTAATATAAATTTAAGACTTTAAATTGATATTTAATTATTAAAATAAAATAATTCACTTAGTTTGAAAGTAGGTTAGGATTCTTATTTTAATTAAGGCTAGCTTATAACCCTATGCAATACATGAGACGTAATTTTTGTTGTCTATGATGAAATAGAAGATCTTGATTATGATGTCTTGCATCTTTACTATCTTTAGTTATTCGTAATGAAGCTCCACACAAAAGAATCATTTCATCAGACTCAAAAAATTGATTAAAAAAGAAAAGAAGATAATGGACTAATGCAAGAGTCCAAACAGATAGATCCAAAAGCCTACCCACCTGTCACCTTATGAGATACTTGATCCCAAAGGCCAAATCTCCAATACTTCCCCAGCATCAATGCTGTCACTATGTAGAGTCATTAATTGTGAAAGTTACGAGGTCCAATTATTACGAAACAGATAATGAAAAGCCTTGCTATCTAATGGTCTCTTATCTTGGCATTTATATGGTATACATTATGAGCTATCTGGGACCTACTTCTAATAAGTTGGCATTTAAGTGGCTATAGATTTATAAAATAGTGAGATAAATAATAACCAACTACATTACTTAATAAATACATAGATAGAAAATTTGCTAAAAAACTTGGTGGTTTCAATTAATTATTATAAAAAGCCTATTATCATGAGTCTTAGCTTTATGTGTTAAGCAAAAAATTCATGTTTGGCATTTAAGTTGCACACATCTTTCATCATGCTGGTTATTGGAGAGGATAAAATATTCATAAATAGTATCATGTGATTTGTAAATAACTTACCTTACTGAGTAATAAATCATTTCCCTTTTCGGCTCACACACATGCTCCATAGTCATCCCAAACTACTTAACAATCCAAGTGAAACAAAGCTTATGACATTCCAAAAATAGAGCTCTTTCACCCTATGTAAAAGCCAGGCAAAGTAATTTTTTTCAAAATAGAAAAGTTGAACTCAGTGAACTACTCAATTGAAAACAGAAAGTTGCTTAATTCTACATCTCGATACTTATGCCTTTTCATCGGCCATGTAAATCATTCTCAGATATAAAATGTGTTGAGTACTATTGTCCAGCTCCCACGCCTGAGGTCAGACGAATGATGTGACGATGTATGCTAGAGGCACCGCCTGAACTTGGACTTCAAACCTGCAAAAAGCTCTGCCAAAGTTAGGAGATGGAGAACAATGAGAGAGAGAGCGAGTGAGAGTTGAGAACTAACTTGGAGGTCCCTGTGTCTCTCTATTATAGGGGAGTTAGAGTCATACATGTCAGAGAGTCTTAATCGATCCTCGATTATTGCGCATAGATTAGGCTGGCGAAAGTTACTTCCATTTAAGGCGTGGCTTGATCGTGGAGATATTCTTCCTTATCCGAATTTTTCAAAAATGGAGCCAGAATTGATTCTACCAATGGAGCATGCTGCATGCAACAAGAGTAGATCGGCTTTAGTTGAGCTGAGAGTACTTCGGCCCAGGTCGAGGAGGAGGAGGATATGACCTTCGTCCATGGAGCCAAGGTTATAGGTTGGCGTTAGAGGACCTAAATGGACTTTGGCAAGACCGAGGTGAATATATCAGTTGGTGATGAAGTCCGAATGATCGCCTACCACAGGGCTCCTGCTAGTTTCTTGGTCAATACTAGGAACATGCCCGACCAAGGTCGAGGGGAGTGGAGATCCACAACAGATGTCCCCTACTCTCGAGTCCAAGTTCGAATGAGGTTGATCGAAGAGAGTACAATTTCAAGGCCAAGGTCAACTTTACTGAGCAGCCATCTAGACTTTTATCTACTGACACATGTTGAAGATCGACACTAGTTGGTAAACCAATTTTATTATCTGAGTCGTCGAACCCTTGGATCCGTGTGAGCGTCACTATGGCTAGTCAGATGTTGCCAATTTGCATTCATCAATGGTGGGAGGTGAATCATTGGTAGATCGGAGCCATCCGAGCTTCTATAAATAAGTACAGCTCTGCCTCTTTTTTTACTTCTACTATTTTACTGTTTTGAGAGGGGAGGAGGTGAATTACTTAGATGATTTTCGATGAACTCCGATGATCACTGTTGATGACACAAATCTCCTCGATCAAAGCAGAGCTTTGTGTGCTGGCCCCGAACTACGTCTCCAAGTTTGCTCAATCGCTCCCTTCCTTTTAGGTCAGTCTTCTATCCTCCTCTATGTCTTTAAGATGAGTGCGCTAAGTTTGTCTCTGTCCACTTGGACCTCGAACGATGACTTGGGCGGTGCGGGCCTTGCATCCGACATGAGCCGTTCTTCAAGTGAGCCCAAAGTGAGAGAGATGTCCAAATTCGGTCCCTTTCGGGTAGGTTCTGTCCTCTACTTGGAGAACATAGAAATTATATGCCTACAATACCAGATTTCAGCCAAGTTTTGGCTAGAGGTCGTCGGTCTCGGAGAGCGCATAGCTCTTCCACCTCGAGATCGGATCAACCTTTATGAAGAGTCTTTTAAAGCTAGACTTAGATTGTTTTTAATTTTTATCTGTTAAATACATATCAAATAACCCCATGCTGTTTGCACCGAACTCATGACATTTAATCATAGCTTTTTTGACTCACTGTCTTCTCCTCGGGGTCGAACCGACCACTCACTTCTTTAGGACATGCTTCACATTAAAGGAGTACCCTAAGGAGGCTGGGTGGTGGTATGCCTCTCCTCGAAAGGGATGATGACTCTTCTGAGGTGCTCCTTCATCGATTCATAATTGAAAGGAGCGATATTTTTTTATCTCAATCGAGCAATCCTGGGACATTAGCATGTCATGGGGTTACCTTCAAAGGTCGGTAATTAAGGCTCCAGTTCTATCCAATGCCGAGGACAAGGCATTAAAGCTCATCTTTGGCCACACCACTCCTCCACTTTCTAAGCTTCTTTTCGAGGAGATATTACACAAGGTCGGGTTGAGTCTGACCAATCTTGCAAGTAAGTTAATTGCTTTTGAAGTACTTCACCATCTTGCAAGTAAGTTAATTGCTTTTGAAGTACTTCACCTCAGCTGTCTTTTTAGCTAACCTTGGCCTTTCTCCAGATATGAGGCTCGAGGATGTTGAAGCCTTATGCTGAGCTACAAAGAGGAAAAAGATAGCTACAACCCCTACCCTAAAATGGGGGCGGACTGAGGCCATCCTTGCTCAATCCCCGATCGATAATTCTTCGATGCCAGCTCGAGCACCTCCAAGGAAGGAGCCTTCATCAGGGGCCCAGCTCACGCAGCCCCTTAGATCCATTTGGTTCGTGGGAGTCAATCCCCCGATCCTCTGCTTCTTCATCGCACCAAGATTCAGGTACCCTCTAGATCTCGATGCGAATGTCTTCCCGTCCAAAAGATCTCCTAGCTGAGGTTTCTCCAAGGCTGTCTGCTCGACCAGAATTTGAAGTCCATAATGATAGGTTGGGCTTTGGGGACTACCAAGTCGCCCAAGACCTTCTCAGAGCTACCATAATGCCGGGTGACGCCGAGGCATTGGATGCAGAAGGTTCTGCCTATTATGTCAAGGATTCATATTCTGCCTATTATGATGGGGCTTAAAAATTTCTTTTGTATTTAAGCTCGAGTATGTCCGAGCTATTTAAATGGTCGGTCCATTTTGTATTCCTTGGTTCTTACTGAGGTATTTGTACTGGGCCGACCTAAAAACTTGTATAAATTTTCTTACAATGAAGTTACCTCTGCTATATCTTATTTCTATTCTAGTTTTGTACTTCTTGGATATGAATTCACTATGTTCTGGAGGTTAGTCTTTTGAAGACAGTCTAGTCTAGCTTCCATCCATAAGTAGACATCTTGGTAGGACATCACTAACCGAGGTCGCAACAATCACCTTTAGTTCTTCTGGGTCTAGTCATATTAGGATGATATATAAAGACATCGTGACCATAATTATCTTTTAGCTCATTTATTGGCAAGGATCGATAATTGACAGAGTTGGGAGGTCCCACGCAGCTCATCTGAGGACAAAGAGTGCATGTTAGAGAGTTCGAGAGATGCATTTCACTCAGCTCATCTATGGATCGTATTTCGCTGAGCTCGTCTATGGATGAAGAACGTGCGTTGGAGAGTTTGGGGGATACATCTGTTTAGCTCATCCATGGATAAAGAGTGCATATTGGAGAATCAGGAGATGGATTCCTCTCAGCTCATCTGTGGATGAGGAGTGCATGTTAGAGAATCTGAGAGATGTGTTTGATCCGTCCAGCTCATCCATGGATGAGGAGCGCACGTTGGAGAAACTGAGAGATATATTCTGCTCAGCTGATTCATAGATGAGGAGTGCACATTAGAGAGTTTGGTAGACACATTCCACCCAGCTCATCTGTGGATGAGGAGTGCGCATTAGAGAATTTGAGAGAACACTTAAACTTGCAAAAATAGATCTTTATTACTTAATCCAATAAGAATTACAACTAATGGTGGTAGATACATAGGTTGTTGGAGTTCCAGATCCTGGATATTAGGGTTCTATCTAGCCAAAAAAGCAATATGCTCCGAGTCAAACCACTTCATCAATGCGATACGGGCTTCCCAGTTTGGTGTGAGCTTCCCTATTTGATGGGATAAGATACCTCGGCTCTCTAGAGAACTAGATCTCTTGCTCAAAAGGCTTACCTTTAACCCTCAAATTATAATACCAAGTTATCCTCTACTGGTAATCACCATCTGTATTCATGCTCGCTCTCAAATTGCTTCCAGTAGGTCTAGATTTGTCCTCGGTTTGATTAAGTTGCCGTCTTCATCAAACTCGTCTACTCGAAGTGAGGGTAGGCCAATTTTTAGGGCTATCATAGCTTCGATTCTGAAAGTGAGTTTGAAAGGAGTCTCTCTGGTGGCAATCCGTTGAGTTGTGCGGTATGCCCAAAGTACATTATACAGCTCGACCCATAACCCCTTAGCCCGACCTAGTTGGCTTTGAGCCCTTGCAATAGGGTCCTGTTGGTTATCTCAGTCTTGTCATTGCTCTGAGGATGAGCAATCAAAGTCAATCTGTGGGGGATCCCAAGTCATTACAAAATCTTATGAACCTCGGGTTGTCAAACTGGCACCCATTATCTATGATAATAGCTCGAGGCAGACTAAATCGGCAAATCATAGACTTCTATATGAAGTCGTGGATTTTGGCCTCGGTAATGGTTGCCGACGCTTCTGCTTCTATCCATTTGGTGAAGTAATCAATTACGATGAACAAAATTCTTCTGCATGGTTGCGATAGAAAAGGGTTTGAAGATGTCCATTTTCTACTGGGCAAAAGGCCAAGATGTGGTGATCGAGGCCAGAGAGGTTGAAGGTCAGAACTAGATGTTGGAATTCTTTTGGCACTAATCACATCTGCTCATTAGATTGGCTGCATCCTTCTACATGTTCGACTAGAAATAGCCTTATCGAAGTACCTTATGGGCTAGCACCTTGCCCCATAGGTGATTGCTATAGATTCCTTCATGAATCTCACGCAGGGCATACTCCACCTTCGAGGGTCAAAGACAGTGGAGTAAAGGTAGAGAGTAGGATCTTTTGTATAGCTTATCGTCGTACATCAAATACTAACGTGCAAGAGGCCTTAGTTCCTTGCTTCTTCTTGATTAATTGGCAGCACTCCATCTTGTAAGGATCAGACAATTGGATTTATCCAGCTCCGCTTAGGATCTGCTTGTATTATCGAAAACTCTTCAATGCTTGGGCACTTTAGGGTTTTTAAGTATGAGCTACTCTTCAGATCAGCGGCTCCAAGGGTGGCAAGCTTCGATAAAAGGTCTCCCTCATATTTTCTGACATCGGGATTTGCTAAATATTCATGGAGGTGAAATTAGAAGTAAGATCTTTTATCTTCTACAACAAATAGTTCATCATATTGGATTTTCGAGCCTCATACTCCCTTACACCTATCCAACGATGAGCTGGAAGTTATTGTGGACCTTTAGGTGCCGAACTCTCATGTCCTTTGCTATTTTTAGGCTGACAACTAGAGTTTTATACCCAGCTTCATCATTCGAGGTCAGAACCTCAAACTGCAAAGCATATTCAACGACCACTCCATCCGGACTGGTTAAAATTAGCCTGTCTCCTGAGCCTGTCATGTTGGAGGAACCATCCATATGAAGGACCCAACATTCTTCAAGTGTCATGGCTTCTAATTTATTATTCGATTCCTCATGCAGTATAGTGCATGCCAAAATAAAGTCAACTAATGCTTGAGCTTTGATAGATTGTCATGACAGGTACTTTATGTCAAACTCTCCTAACTTAATGGCCCATTTAGTGAGCTGACCTAAAGCATCAAGATGGTGAAGTACCGACTTGATCGGCTGTTCAGTGAGCACAGCAGCAGTGTGCGCCTGAAGTATAGGTGCAACTTCTTGAAAGATATTACAAGGTCATAAACTATTTTCTCCAGCTTTGTATATCTAACCTTGGTATTATGGAGGACTCAACTGATGTAGTAGATTGGCAATTGTGCTTTAGCTTCCTGTCGGATGAAGATCGAGCTGATTATCGAAGGTGAGACTATAAGGTATAAATATAGTACCTCTTCAAGCTTTGGCTTGCTTAGGAGAGGTGATGAGTCGAGGTACCTTTTTAGCTCATCAAATGTAGTCTGATACTCCTCCGACCATTAGAAGTTCTTTGCTTACTTGAAGGCTTTGAAGAATGAAAGATTTTTCTCGACCGACCTTGATAGGAACCTACTAAGGGTGGCAATCCTTCCTATCAGCCACTGTATGTCTTTGATTGTCTTTGAGGGCTTCATTTTTTGAAGAGCTTGGATCTTCTTAAGGTTGATCTTGATCTATCATTGTGATACTATGAAATCGAGAAACTTGCCAGATGTGACACCGAAGGTGCACTTGCTAAAGTTGAGCTTCATTCGAAAATACCATAGTATAGAACATCTTCTCAAGATCGATGATGTGATGTTCAGTAGCTCTACTTTTAATAAGCATATCATCTACATAGACTTCTATATTTTTTTGATCTATTTCTTGAAGATCTTATTGACGAGCCGCTGATAGGTCGTACCTATATTTTTTCGACCGAACCACATAATCCTATAGCAAAAAAGATCTTGATCAGTAATAAAGGATGTTTTCTCCTCATCCTCGAGGGCTATATGAATTGGTTATAGCTGAAGAATACATCCATAAAAGATAGGACTTGATAGCCCGACGTTGTGTCCACTAGTTAATCAATCCGAGGTAGAGGGTATCTATCTTTGGGACATGCCTTGTTAAAATCGGTGTAGTCGATACATGCACGCCACTTTTCATTGGCCTTTTAATCAAGACCACGTTGGCTAACCACTCTAAATAATAAACTTCTTGGATAAATCTGGCTTTCAAGAGTTTATCGATCTCTTCCTGTATGGCTCTCTGTCTCTCTGGGGTGAAGCTGCATTTCTTCTGTCTGATTGGGCGATGCTTCGGATCTGCATTCAGGTGATGAAGCATAACCTCCAGATTGATGCCTAGCATATCGAAAGCTAACCAGACAAACACATCCATGTTAGCTCAGAGAAATGAGGTGAGATGCCTGCGGTCTTCTTCATATAAGAGGGAGCCGATCTTAACAACTTTGTTTGGATCAGCTTTGTCTACTGGTGCAGGGACAAGATCTTCCATTGGCTGACCTCTCTATTCAGTCAGCTCATTTCAGACATCAAGTTCTTCCACTAGCTGACGTTCTTCAAGTGCTTCTCTCCGTAAAGTTGCCATATAGCGTTCCCTAGCTAACCAACAGCTAACTGTTGGTTATCTTGGAGCTCATCGATCCCGTGGGAGTTGGGAATTTCACTATCAAATGAAAGGTTGAAACCATTGCTTGGAGGGAGTTCAATCTGGGCCAACCTAAATAGCATTGTATACAGATGGGTTTTTCACGAGAAAGTAGTTTAGTTCGACAATAGCTAGTTTTGGAGCCCTTCCCGCAACCATGGTGAGAACAATAGTCCCCTCCATGGGCACTGTGCTACTCGAGAACTTGATCAAAGGAGAGCTTTTCTTTACCAGCTGTCCAGAACTCAAATCCATTTATACAAAAGTATTATAAAACAAGACATCTACCAAGCTTTCATTATCAACTAAAATTTGGTGTACACCATAATTTGAGATATTTAAAGTCACGACTATAGGATTGTCATGTGGGATATTTTATTCCTTTTAGGTTGGCTTCTGAAAAGATAATTTCATCATCAACCTTTCTTTTCTTTAGCTCCTTATCTTCAGTTTGGCTTGAGCTAGGGGACGAATGGCCAAGCTACTCCCTAGAGATGGTACGGATCTCGCCTGTTATAGGTCGGTCTCTCTAGGTGTCCTCTTATCATGGAAGATCGTCGTGGGGTTCTTTCGAGTTTTGGGGAGCATCAACATAACGCCGAAGCTGCCCACATCAAATAAGTGCCTCTATCTCTTCCTTAAGTTGCCAACATTCCTTCGTGTCGTGATCATGGTCCCAATGGTATCTGTAATACTTCCTCAGGTTCCTCGTCTGCATCAGAGCAGTCATTTTCTTGGCCTAGAGAGTTCTTCTTGGCATTCTATCTCCATCAGTATCTGAGCTTGAAGAGTGTTCAATGGAGTGAAGTAGTGAAACCTCCATGGAGGAGTTCTAGATCGATGTCACCCTGTAGGGGACCTAGTTCGTTCCTCGAGATGGAGTTTGAGATAGATGGATCTTTCACTCAATGCATCGATGGTACACTCATCAATAATCTTTCTTCCTACCTTGATTAGTCTTTAATTGTGATCCACTACCGGAGTTCTCCTCTTGCTGGTCTCAGGCTTCCTCTGCTTGAGCATACCTCTCCGTCCGCTCCAATATTTTTGCAAAATCTTTCGGATACTTTTATTAAGCGAGAAGAGGCGGTCATTTTGGAAAAGTCCAGCTTTAAGTGCAGTCATTGCCACAGATTGATCCAAGTTCCACACCTCCAAGGTTGCAGTATTGAAACAGTTGATATAATCTCAGGGTGGTTCATTCTCCCATTATTTAATGCTGACGAGAAAGTCTGAGTTGCGGCACTATCGACGGCTGCTAATGAAGTGTTCGATGAACATCTGACTGAGTTGGTGAAAAGAATTCATAGTATTTGGTTGCAAGCTTGAATA
This sequence comes from Elaeis oleifera, assembly GCA_000441515.1. Lineage (NCBI taxonomy): Eukaryota > Viridiplantae > Streptophyta > Magnoliopsida > Arecales > Arecaceae > Elaeis > Elaeis oleifera. Next base: position 112,967 of record KE504772.1, on the reverse strand, counting down.
CCAGTGACGGACAGCTTTTCCCAAAGTCGAAGAAAAGATCGGCAAAGGGTTGCATCAGTTGGCCCATGTAGGAGCATGAGGGATTTGAAGTTCTCCAAATGATCTACCAGATTGGCAGTTCCGTCATATGGTTCCATTTGTGACATTTGGAACCGAGGTGGTAGCGGTTCACTCATGATCTTCTAGGTAAATGAGGGATCAATGTTGAAGCTGAGCTCTGTATCTTACTGCTATGGTGCTTACAACACATCAATCTACCGTTGCATCTCCTAGAGTCTCATCTCCACCTCATCCTCCCAAGTTAGATGACGATGAGGAGAGAAGCGATCCAATGTCGAATCTCTTCTTAAGAGCGGAGTGGGTGACCGTCTGTGCCTCCATCGAATGGGGTTGTTAGGTTGGTCGAGATGGCTGACACCCATCCTAGGGCTATGTGGAGGTTGGTCAGCCAACCTCTCCTACCTGGCTGTGGGATCTCTAGAGCAGGCCGAGGCTCAGAGTTCTACTGCATCCCTTTTATAGTGGTTGAGAGAGCTTGCATCTACTAGATAATGCTACTATATTGATCTTAAGAAACCATCGGTGCCACAGGTGGAGGATTCTCTTGGATCGGCATAGGTGCTGCATTCTCCAATAGGGCATTGTTGGTTGGTCCTCCATTGGAATGATGAGATGCGTTTGATGCATCTCTTTGTGTCTTCATGGAGATCCTCGATGAACTCTCTCCTTCTGAGATTAGGACCCTGAAATTAGCTGGGGCCCCTTCCTCTAGTGCCAAATGTTGCATCCAGCTCCCACTGCTGAGGTCAGATAGATGAGGTGACAATGTATGTTGGAGGTGCTACCTGAGCTTCGACTTCGAACCTACAAAAAAGTCCTATCAGAGTGTTTCTGACGAAGATCCTCCGATGCTTTAGTCAGGAGATGGAGAACAACGAAGAGAGAGAGTGAGAGTTCAGAACTTACTTTGGGGGTTCCTGCATCCCCCTATTTATAGGGAAGAGTTGGAGTCATGCACGCCAGGGAGTCTTGGCCGATCTTCAATTATTGCGTGTAGATTAGGCTGGCAAGAGTTACTTCCATTTAAGGTGTGGCTCGATCATGGGGATATTCTTTCTTATCCAGATTTTTTTCAAAATAGAGCCAAAATTGATTCTACCAACAGAGCATGTTGGAAATATGTCCC
>KE504772.1:43052-74045 GCA_000441515.1 Elaeis oleifera | reverse complement strand
TTTTTTTAAACCAAGTCTCTGTGGGATTAACCCGTACTCGCTGGTCGTGCTACTCTGCACACCGTGCGCTTGCGGTTTATTTAAAATTGTACATCAGAGCACCTCAAGGGCATGCATCAATGAGGATCCCAGCTTGGCATGGGAGGCATTGAAAAATCCATAGCGTTGGTGACAGAGTTGAAAAGCCGACTGTTGAGGGCTACTCCAACATTGTGCTCCATAGAAGGGACTTAGACCCTTTTAGGGGACAATTCTTTCCCCCGATGAGTTAGCTTTACGGCCCTCCTTGGAGTAATATCTAGGAGATGGGTGGGTTCTTGAGAGGATACCTGCTATACCATCCCTGATATCCTTGATTGAGGACCAACTACTATAGAAAGGAGGAAGATCTTCATACACAGAGATTACCATGGATCTCACTGAGTGTGGTTCTACTTTGGGCTCGAGAATGGTAGCTGATCTTGAGGATGTCGACCAAGCTCAAATCTTGTTTTCTTTCGCTATTATGGACTTCATCTAAATGAAGTCATCTTGCAATAGACTCTCTCTTTTGAATAAATACTTTTGTTACTTTCTTTGTGTCTTAAGTGGTTGCCGCCCTGATACTAGTGCTGTTGTCATTCTGAAATTATTCCTTTGAGGTGTCGTCCAAGTCATTCCGAAGTCAATTCATGGTGATTTTCACCAAGTCATCATAGGCCTCCACTCGACTCATCTATGATGAGGAGCGTCGGGTGGCTGTGTGGGGTCCTCGAAGGATTAACCCCTTCATTATCATCCTTAGCCTCCATTTGACTCATCAATGAGGAGTGCTAGGTGGTTGTATGGGGTCTCCAGGGGTTAGCCCCTTCTCATCATCCTTGACCTCCACTCGACTCATCAATGATAAGGAGCACCAGGTGGTCATATAGAATCTTCAGAGGGTTAACCCTTCATTGTCATCCTTGGCCTCTGCTTGACTCGTTAGTGATGAGGAGTGCTAGATCGCCGTATGGGGTCCTCGGGGGGTTAGCCCCTTCATCATGTGCTCGAAGATTTTGATCCTTCAGAGGATCACCTTCAAAGACTAATCAGTCAGGACAACTACCAAATGGACTTAGAAGCAGGGTTAGAGATGCTGCACAGAGATAATAAATGCGTAGATCATTTTTTGACCTTGAAGTATCTCATTTCTACATCTCAAAGAATCTTGCTCATGTAGTGTGTTCCTATATCTCCTCGGACTAGAATTTAACTAATAGTATTGGGTGAGACAGCCAAATATAAAAGTAACTACCGGCCTTTTCTGACTTGGAGAGAAGTGGAGGGATCCAAGATATCGCTTGAGATCCTCAAAAGTAGCACGGCACTCAGCTGACCACTTGAAGTTCTTTATCTATCTTAGCATCTTAAAGAAGAGGAGGTACTTCTCGACTGACCTAGAAATGAACTGACTGAGGGGCTGCAACCTAACCCATAGGCTTTGAATGTCCTGCTTGGTGCTCGGATGCTTCATGTTGAGGAGTGCTTGGACCTTCTTTGGGTTGGCCTCAATCCTTCGCTAAGTCACCATAAAGTCGAGAACTTTTTTGAGGTGACTCCGAAAATGCACTTATTCGGGTTGAGCCTTATTTAATGTCATCATAGCTTGCCCAATGCATCTTCCAAGTCAACAATATGCCAATCAACTTCTATGCTTTTGATGAGTATATCATCAATGTAAACTTTTATGTTGCGGCTAATTTGGTGCTTGAACACCTTGTTGACGAGCTGTTGATACATCGCACATGCATTCTCCAAACTAAAGATATCATTTTATAACAATACAAACTTTTATCAATTATGAACGCGATTTTCTTCTTATCCTTAGATGCCATCCAAATGTAATTATGTCTCGAGAAGGCATCCATGAAGCTCAATAGTTAGCATCCCAAGATAGCATCCATAAGTTGATCGATCTTCGAAAGTGAAAAGCTATTCTTTGAATAAGCTTTGTTGAGATCGATGTAGTCGATACAGATTCTTCACTTATTATTAGCTTTTTAACTATGATGACATTGGAGATCCACTCTAGATATTGTGCTTTCCAGATGAATCCCATCGTCATTAGCTTATTCACCTCTTCTTCAATAGTTCACTATCACTCTAGAGTGAAGCTTCTTTTCTTTTATCGTATTGGTCGAAAATCTGGACTCACATTCAATTTATGAACAATAATGTCAAAAGGGATATCTGGCATATCCGACATCGATGAGATGAAGACATCTACATTGGCTCATAGAAAGGTCACCAGTTGATCTCTTAGCTCCATCGTTAGTCGAGAATCAATCTGAATTATTTGGGCTGGATCATCTCTAAAGGGGACGGTGATGAGTTCCTCAGCTAGCTCTTCTTGGGTCTCTTCTATTTCCTCCCTGTAGTCTTCGATTGGTAGGGCCTCCATTGGCTTCTTCCCCTTAATAGTGGCGAGAAAGCATTGCCAAGCAAGCATCTGATCTTCTCGGATTTCTCCAACTCTACTACGGTGGGAAATCTGACCAGCAAGTGATACATGGAGGTGTTCATGCGGAGTGCATTTAGTCCCAATCATCTGAGGATTGCATTGTAATCAGACGGTACTCGGATGATGAGGAAGGTCATTTCATGATTCACTGCTGAAGTTCCTTCTTGACAATCACTAGTAGAGTGATCGCTCCTTCTACTGCCTAGAGTCTTCTGAAAATCCGACTAAGAGCATATTCACTCACTTTAGTCGGTCGGTTGTAAATTTATTTCTGAAAAGCATTATAAATAAGATATCCATGGAGCTTCCATTATCAACAAGGATTTTTTTACATCATTGTTAGCTATTGTAATAAAACAATGACAGCATCATCATGAGAAGTTTAAACTCCTCGAATATCATCATCAAAAGGAAATGATGCCTTCGGTCCTCTATCTCTTCGGATTTTCGATATGGTCTTCTACCTTCTGGTACCACCGTGGCTTATGATCATGCTGCTCACACCAGTCGTAGGTTAGTTATTGCCATTGTCCTTGTTGGACCCGTGCCGAGGAAGTTCCATAGGTATTCGAATCTGCTGCTTTCAAACATATTTTCTGAGATAACCTCTTTGGATGAGAGCCTCGATCTCGTCCTTCAATTGGAGGCGTTCCTTGGTGTCGTGATCGTGATCACAATGGAAGTGACAGTATTTCTACTTATCCCATTAGATCAAGAGGGATCTCATCGATAGAGGTTGGCAGAGGTATCCTTGACCCTTAATCTTGATTAGAATTTAAGCTTGAGGGGCAGTCAGCAGAGTGTAGTTGTTATAGCACCAAGGTGGGCTCCTCGGCCTATGGGCTTTCATCTATTGAGAGGATCCAGCTTCAGGTTGGTTCAGGTGCATGTCCTCTCATGCATACTTCTTTTTGTTGGAGGGCCGAAACGACACAAGATAATAAGTGGATAATTAAGTAAATAACTAGTATACCGAAGGAAATGCAGCAAGAAAACTTGTTAAGGTTTTGATTTTCTACCTCAATATTAGAGTATATATATGTATGTATGTATGTATCGAATATTGTGGTGAAATTTGTTTCGTTGCATATTTCTGGCCACAGTTTAAAGGAATTCAAACACAAGTGGTATACAAGGCAATTACAACATAATAAAAGAATGAGATGATTAAGGAATTGATGAGATCCTTTTTTAAATAATTGAATTGAAATTCATTTGAATTCAAATTCAAACTTATGTTTATCCTTTTGGTAAGCATGACTGAATAGGAAGGACTGTATTGGCTCCAAAAAACCTTCCAGATTATCCTTTGGTATGCATGACTGAATAGGTATGATTAAATTGGCTCCAAAAAACTTCCAGATTATCCTTCTGGTATGGCTTGACCTGGCTAATAAGAAATTCAGTGGATAGATCCACTTCCTTAAATAAACCTATCATTTAGGAGATGGAAACTTATTTTTTGACTACTGTGTAAATCAGCAAATGCCTTAAAACTTCGTGTTGTTGACCAATACTAACCAAATTATTAAGTGAAGGATTTAATTTTGATAGCCCACTCTCCTTGATCTGCAGAAACGAGAACTTTACCATAGTTGTAACACTTCCAAATATAAGAAAGGGGTTTTGATCATTCTTGAGCAACAGGATAGAAAATTATTTTGCTTAGTTGTTTTTCTTTAACCAGCTTTTTTTGCGTTGCCTTTATTTTCATCATTCTATCGAATGAAAATGCTTTTAAAATTCTTGAATCAAGAAACAAGGACACTACAAATTCCTGTTAAAGGAACAGTACAAGAATATATAGATTGATCAGTTGCCTGAGTTAGTAGATTGCAAAACTTTATCGTTCTAATCAATGCTTCGGGAGGCTATTTGTCCTCCCTTTCTTTCAGAAACCCTCTCAAATCATGAGACTACAAAACTTGCAACAAAATCCAGAAGCCTACATGTTTGTCTAAATTATTGTCTTTCATGTTAAATTGCTCAAGGAAGAAAAAATAAAAGCTGAAACCTACTTTTGTTGCAAACTAATTTATCCTATGTAAGTGCAATCTACTTTGTCAATGCAAGGCCTACGCATACAAGCAATCTTAAGCTTTGATTTATCATACAGTCATCAATTTGATAAACTTGCTTAGGAATGAGCTACGTGCCACAAGTCTTCTTATCAAAATCAGAGGATGCGCTTCAATCTGTTAGGTTACAAATCATTTCATTTTATTTCCCATGTACAATTTTTGCTCTCTTTTCCATTTGTTATTGCAAGTAGGATGATGATAATGATGTCCCTTCCTTCTTCTTTTTTTTTCCAATGCTGAAGGCTGATGAAGTGAGGATAGAAGTGAATGACTGGGTTAAGAAAAGACAGACGGGCTGGTCGAAAATCTGATCCCGAAACAGGTGTAGATGACACGACCAGGCTCCTGATCGCCAATGCTCTCTGCTTCAAAGGCATTTGGAGTTCCCCGTTTGAAAGCTTCCGAACCATAGATGAAGAATTTCATCTTCTCTCAATGGAAGCACCATACAAGTGCCTTTCATGAGAAGCGGAGAAGACCAGTTTATCTCCTCTTATGATGGCTTCAAAGTCCTCAAATTGCCTTATAAAGGAAGCTACGAGGATTGGAGGAGGTTCTCCATGCTCATATTTCTCCCTCACAAGAAGGATTTCTCCCTCACAAGACGGATGGGCTAAACGAACTAGCTAATAAATTGTTCTGACCCAGACCTCATTAATAGACATATACCTAGAAGTCGAGTTGAAGTTGGAAAATTCTGGATTCCGAAGTTCAAAATCTCGTTTGGTTTTGAGGCATCAGCTGTGTTAAAGGGCTTGGGACTAGAGTCTCCTTTCACTCCAAAAGCAGATTTCCGTGAGATGTTCTCCATCGATCGCTCTGCCGCTGTTATTTCAAGAGTGCGTCACAAGGCCTCCATTGAGGTTGACGAAGAAGGAACATTAGCGGCTGCTGCAACTGAAATAGAAATCACGATGGGCTGTTGCCTCTCAGAAAGCGCGGATCCCGTGGATCCAATGGATTTTTCCAAGCAGACCATCGTTTGGTGTTTGTCATCAGAGAAGAGGTGACTGGATCGTTGTTGTTCTTTGGTCATGTTGTTGATCCCTCGTTGGTAGATTAAGTTTGACGTTATTGCATTGCAAAAGTTCGATGGAGATGAAGAAGATTTCAGTTGTTCCTTTTTTTTTTTCCCCCTAGATCACGAGTTCTCTCTACGAAATAAATTCAGTGGGAAAAGTGAGTTCATGAAGTCATTTTACATCATCTGATTAATGTGGACTGTTATTCGAACTATTTCAGAACATCAAATATATTTAAGTCATAAATATATTCAAGTCATCATGCTCTCTTCCTCCATGCAACATTTGAGCACATTGGTCAGAAAATGTCGAAAAATTTCTGAATAAGTTAGCCTTTGGCATATAGGTCTTGTTCATAGAGTACATCTTCCAATGCATGAATGCATTGAAGAATTATGTGCTACTTTTTAGCCAGTTCTATGCAAGACGATTTCTGGTTTTGTTCCTTGATTTTGACTATACATTAGCTGAAGAACAATATCAGTCGCTATCTTCTCATCACATCTTCAGCCGAATTTTTCCCTTATGAAGTGATGCAATTTATTTGTTATTGGATTGGATGAACTGACCTCCTGGATGTTCACAGGGAATTATGTAAGGCATTATCTGCCATTTCCTGGGTTAATTTTCCCATTGACTAACTGAATGCTTGGGCCCCATCTTCTGTGCAATTCAACCTTGCCTGGTTGCGGAATCGGGGGAAACCGATCCTCCTCAAACCCCGGGATCTCAAATTCCTCCAGAATTTGATCTTAGTCCACATGATTCTTACCCAAATCAGTTCCAATTCCTGGGCGACATCCAAGTCCGCCCGCCACCGTACCCCTGTCGCAACCAGCTCCACCTCTCCGGCGGCAGCGAGGTATTTGGTTCCTCTTAAGGTGGGAGTAAAAAGAAGTAAATTCCTTTAGTTATATCTGATTTCTTTATGGTGGCACAGAGTTCTAATAAAGGAAATATACTCTTTTTTTTCATAGAATTCTGTTAGAAAACACAAGGAAGATTGAATTCTATGTTGTATGCATTCTGATATAATCATTAAAATAGATCGGCAATTAGATTGGAATAAACGACGCTTAGATGAGAATTAGAGTTTCGTTCTTTTTAGGAAACCTTTATCTGATTCCTTTTATGGTAATATAGAATTCTGATTGAAGTCTGCGAAAGAAAATCGACCTTTTTTTGGCAATTAGATGGATTCAGCGGCGATTTAAACTTTTTTTTTTCCTATTTTTCCTTAATAGTGAATATTACTTTACTTGTTTTAATTGTTCGAGTCCTACCAGGAGAGAAGTCCAGGACTCTATATAAAACCAGGCCTCGTCTACTCCATGTTCTACATCTCTGAGGCGTCTTCTTCACCTTAAGTCTTTCTATCTTCTTCTTCGTGATGGGCTCGCAGGCCGATTCCTTTCTCCGCCTCGCGGAGCGCCAGGGTCTGGACATGGCCGCCACGGGCTCTAACTTCGTCTTCTCTCCGCTGTCGATCCGCGCGGCTCTCAGCCTTGCCGCCGTCGGATCCAAGGGCGAGACACTGGAGCAGATGCTCTCCTTCTTGGGCTCCCCTACCGTCGCCGATCTCAACTCCGCCGCCGTCCGCCTCCTAAGCTCCGTCAGCGGCGGCAGCGACGGAGATGGTGCCACCTACGGTCCCCGCTTGTCGTTCGCCAACGGGATTTGGGTCGAGCAGTCGCTGGAGCTGAAGCCGGCGTTCCAGGAGGCGGCGACCTCTGTCTACAGCGCCGTCGCCAAGTCTGCCGACTTCGAAAACCGGGTAACACTGACCGATGATAAATTAACTTGTTTTTTTAAAAGTAGAATAATCGATATTTTTCAGCAGCATTGCTCGTTTTATAATGTTTAGTTATTTCTTGATAAATTAACGATATTTAATGTCAGTCTCTGTGAATATTGCCAACAATTTTATTAATAACCGTAAATCATCAACCGTGGTTTTTGATGTATCTTGTTCATGTACAACATTATAATGGATGTCTTCACTCAAAATAATAATAATAATAATGGATGTCCGTTGACTATGAGAGCATTGTGATCATTGCTTTGCTTAAACCACGAACCATGCAGGATGCAACGCTAATAGTAGGTAGTAAAAGCTGAGCATGATGTACTCCAAAGTCGCAGTCCTACTTCATCTCTGCATGGTGCTTTTTCTGGATATTTTAGACTTTATTCATCTATCATCATGGGAAGAAAAAGGTTTAGGAGAAAATGTTAATTAAATGATGTTGCAGAGTCCACTAAATTAACCTCAATTCTCTTTATTTCTATAAAACATGAGAACATACAGCCAATTTGGTATTGCTTTTATTTGCTATTTTTGCTACAAAAATCTAATTAGAACAATGATCTAGACTGAACAGGATATATAATAAAAAAACATATATTTTTGCAAATTATTTTTAAAATCTTAAGGGTTTCTTTTATCGAAGATTTATTATTTTTTAAAAAAAATTAAACATAAAATCAATGAATAATAGAAGTTCTATGCAAATACTATCTTGAATATCAATCTTCTTGTGATATTTAAATAATATAAGTAGAGAAACAACAATAAAAAGCAATTCCAATGCCAAAGAACCCTATTCTTAAATGAATAACTCTTTATCATGAAGGTGATATCTGCCTCACCTCATATTGTCTATTACTTGTTGATGTTTTTTATCAGAAAACATTTTTGCGTATGTGCCTAATATTGGCTAACCAAATAAAACCAAAAGCTAGCTTAACTGATAATAAATTGGTAAATAATGCATATCAGGCTTAACACACCTCTTATATGTGGCCCAAACCATGCATGTGGATGGACAACAAGGACTGAAACGATAAAAGACAACAAGTGGATAATTAAGTAAATAACTAGCATATTGAAGGAAATGCAACAAGAAAACTTGTTAAGGCTTGCATTTTCCACCTCAATGTTAGAGTAGAGAGTGGTGGTCTCACTGCATGCATGCATATGTGTGTGCGTATATGTGTGTGTGTGGAATATTGTGGTGGAATTTGTTTCGTTGCATATTTCTAGGCTCAGTTTAAAAGAATTCAAATACAAGTGGCATACAAGGCAATTACAACATAATAAAAGGAATGAGATGATCAAGGAATTGTTGAGTTCTTTTTTTTTTAAATAATTGAATTGAAATTCATTTGAATTCAAAATTCGAACTTATGTTTATCCTTTTTGGTATGCATGACTGAATAGGAAGGACTGTATTGGCTCCAAAAAAACTTTCCAGATTATCCTTTTGGTATGCATGACTGAATTAGGTAGGATTTAATTGGCTCCAAAAAACTTCCAGATTATCCTTCTGGTATGGCATGACCTGGCTAACAACAAATTCAGTGTATATATCCACTTCCTCAAATAAACCTATCATTTAGGAGATCGAAACTTATTTTGACTACTGTGTAAATCAGCAAATGCCTTAAAACATCGTGTTGTTGACCAATGCTAACTAAGTTATTAAATGAAGGATTTAATTTTGATAGCCCACTCTCCTTGGTCTGCAGAAACAAGAACTTTACCATAGTCGCAGCACTTCCAAAATATAAGAAAGGGGTTTTGATCATTCTTGAGCAACAGGATAGAAAAATTATTTTGCTTAGTTATTGTTCTGAACCAGCTTTTTTGCTTTGCCTTTATTTTCATCATTCTATCGAATTGAAATGCTTTTGAAATTCTTGAATCAAGAAAATAAAGACACTACAAATTCCTGTTAAAGGAATAGTATAAGAGTATATAGAAAACCTTTCTTTCAGAAACCCTCTCAAATAATGAGACTACAAAACTTTTAACAATATTCAGAATCCTACATGTTTGTCTGAATTATTGTCTTTTATGTTAAATTTGCTCAAGGAAGGAAAAAACAAAGCTGAAACCTACTTTTGTTGCAAACTAATTTATCCTATATGACACAAGTCTTATTATCAAAATTAGGGGACGTGCTTCAATCTGTTAGGTTACAAATCATTTCATTTTTATTCCCCATGTACAATATTTGCTCTCTCTTTTTCATTTCTTTGTTATTGCAAGTAGGATGATGACAATGACGTCCCTTTCCTTATTATTTTTTTCCAATGCTGAAGGCTGGTGAAGTGAGGATAGAAGTGAATGATTGGGTTAAGAAAAGACAGATGGGCTTGTCGAAAATCTGATACCTGAAACAGGTGTACATGACTCGACCAGGCTCCTGATCGCCAATGCTCTCTGCTTCAAAGGCTTGTGGAGTTCCCCGTTTGATAGCTTCCGAACCAGAAATGAAGAATTTCATCTTCTCAATGGAAGCACCATACGAGTGCCTTTCATGAGAAGCGGAGAAGACCAGTTTATATCCTCTTATGATGGCTTCAAAGTCCTCAAATTGCCTTATGAAGGAAGCTTCGAGGATTGGAGGAGGTTCTCCATGCTCATATTTCTCCCTCACAAGAAGGATGGGCTGAACGAACTAACTAATAAATTTGTTTCTGACCCAAACTTCATTAATAGACATATACCAAGAAGTCGAGTTGAAGTTGGAAATTCTGGATTCCGAAGTTCAAAATCTCATTTGGTTTGAGGCATCTGCTGTGTTAAAGGGCTTGGGACTAAAGTCTCCTTTCACTCCAAATGCAGATTTCCGTGAGATGTTCTCCATCACTCTGCCTCTGCCGCTGTTATTTCAAGCGTGCGTCACAAGGCCTCCATTGAGGTTGACGAAGAAGGAACATTAGCGGCTGCTGCAACTGAAATAGAATTCATGATGGGCTGTTGCCTCTCAGAAAGCCTGGATCGCGTGCCAATGGATTTCCAAGCGGACCATCCTTTTGTGTTTGTCATCAGAGAAGAGGTGACTGGATCGTTGTTGTTCTTTGGTCATGTTGTTGATCCCTCGTCCGTAGATTAAGTTTGACGTTATTGCATTGCAAAAGTTCGATGGAGATGAAGAAGATTTCAGTTGTTTTTTTTTTTTCCTTTCCTAGATTACGTGCTCTTTCTACGAATAAATTCAGTGGAAAAGTGAGTTCATGAAGTCATTTTACATCATCTGATTAATGTGGGCTGTTATTTGAACTATTTCAGAACATCACATATATTTAAGTCATAAATATATTCAAGTCATCATGCTCTTGTCAGGCATGTAACATCTGAGAACATTGGTCAGAAAATGTCGAAAAAATTCTGAATAAGTTAGCCTTTGGCATATAGTTCTAGTTCACAGGGTACATCTTCCAATGCATGAATGCATTGAAGAATTATGTGCTACTTTTTGGCCAGTTCTATGCAAGACGATTTCTAGTTTTTTTCCTTGATGTTTGACTACATTAGCTGAAGAACAATATCAGTCGCTATCTTCTCATCACATCTTCAGCCGAATTTTTTTCCTTATGAAGTGATTCAATTTATTTGTTATTGGATTGGACGAACCGACCTCCTGGATGTTCACAGGGAATTATGTAAGGCATCATCTGCCATTTCCTGGGTTAATTTTCCCATTGACTGCCTGAATGCTGGGTCCCCCATCTTCTCTGCAATTCTAGCTTGCCCGGTTGCGGAAGCGGGGGAAACCGATCCTCCTCAAACCCCGGGATCTCAAATTCCTCCGGAATTTGATCCTAGTCCACATGATTCTCACCCAAATCAGTTCCAGATCCTGGGCGACATCCAAGTCCGGCCGCCACCGTACCCCTGTCGCAACCACCTCCACCTCTCCGGCGGTCGCGGCACAACCAAACAGGTCGACCTCGGCACAGTGGTCTCCTGAGACCGTTGGCCGTGTAAGGGAAGAGCATAGCGACAGTGGGAGACTTTTTTATCCTCGACCTTCGAGGCGTGGAAGTAACTCTTCCATGTGGCAGGAGCGAAATTCTTTGTGCACCGCCTGCGGTGTTGAAGATCTGAGGTACAGCGCACCGTTTCACAGGTCACAATTTTCAATATATATTTAATATTTATTAATATTTATAATTTATTTTTATTAAATTTAATAATAAAATAATTTTTAAAAAATTATATTTTTTTAAAAAAATTATTACTGAAAATATCTTTTTTTTTATGATATTTTATGAAAAAAATTATAATTTTCTATGCAGAAAATCATAATTTCAATACACAATACTATAGAATATTATAATTTTTTAAATAAAAAAATATTTTATCATTCAAAATTTCAAACGAAAAATAAAACTGAAGACATTAAATGTGCATTAAAAGATGATGGCTATGTGATCTAATAGAGCGAGGCGGTGCATTCTACATCAAATTTTCTACGTCGAGGATGGTACACAAAGAATTTCTCTATGGTAGGATATTATTAGATCGCAGCAGATATCCAGTGGGTGGAGAAAATTACCACCCCTAACCTAGAGTTCTGATTAGGATCCTTTGTTGTTCCTTGTGTGCCCCCATTGTGTGCCCCCAAAACTAGATTGGATCAACGATTATTTCAACAAGTTCACACCATTGAGACTTGTCCCGCCCCAACTCACCGAGACAAGCAGACACATGATAAGTAGAGGCAAAACTAAAGTGTCAAGGAAATTTAAGATATTGAAGCTTCATAACCAAATTAAATCCAAAAGTCACTATCTCTAAATTTTCCTAATGTCAATACATAATATTTGTACAAACAAAATTTATTCAATTCCAGAATTTACCTAAGTCCTAATTTTCTTGTACTCAATTCCATAATCCCTATCAGAACTACTCTTCATCATCTGAAAAGTACAAGAAAACAAAATAATGAGATCACAGCCTAGTAAGTACCTCTATGCCTCTAGTTGCATAAAGCATATCATATGCAATGTAATATAAATAAAAATATCTTGTCAATTTAAAAAAATAAGTGTAACATTGAGGAAGAAGTTTCACACATAACACATAAATGATCAAAACAAATTTAGCTTTAAAAACATCGGTATATAAATTAATTTTAAATGGTTAGGAAAAAAAAATTTTTTTGAAAATATCATGGTTTGTCTTCTTTTAGTCTCACCGACCAGAGGCATGATTTGCCCTGTAACAAGACCCAACATTTTTATTATTCCGCTATATGCTAGTATATATGCACATCAAAATTCTTTGCCATTAAATTATTATTCCTAGTAAGAGTAATTTTATGCTGCATGGCTTGATCATCCATCCAACGTTGGAAGAGTGGATTTATATGATTTAGATGGGCGTGTCACTTGTCACTTGTCACATGGCTTGCTTCCTCTCGTGACGGCACATGACATGGATCATATGGTCTCCCCAAAGTCTCCATTTCACATGGTTAAAGACATTACGCGCACATTTATTGCTCCCCTTTAACTATCTCTTAAATATTATCCGAACCTGTTCTTGTTTAATCGAGAGTGAGAGGAATTTATAAAAATTATAAGGATCAAAAAATAAAAAATTATGATATATTTGGTTGGAAGGAGTTGAACTACTTCCATTCTATCCATTTGGTTGAAAGTTCCGTTCCCGTTCTTATTTTAGGAAGAATAGGATACGGCAATCCCTCCAAAATTCAACTCCTATTCTTTCCATGATTCAAATTTCTTTTCAATTTTATTCCTGATCATGAACTAGACATATCCAATGATGTAGCTATTTCGATACTGATATCAATCTATTTTGAATTCAATTATGAAACAAATGTCTTTTTAATGATTGTAGATTTTTTTGGATGAAAAAATTATAGAAATTTTATCAATTCATCGTGGACAATGGTAAGAACTTTTCTCAATTATCCAAAACTTTAAAAATATTTCAAAAAGAAGGTTGAAACCTCCAGCTACGAACCGGAGATCCACATATATCCACTTCCCATCATCTCAAATTGGTTTAGAATTTTTCTAATTAATAAATAATCTAAGATGATATATTTATCCCTCTAAGCATCCTAAGGTTGCATTTGGTGCATCGCCAGGTAAATCTTAAAAAGTAATCTGGATTATCTTTAAGATAAATTGTCACTATTAAATTGCTAGTAATGTTGATTAATATGTTTGATAAATACAGGTAATGTTGCAATAAAATTACTGAAAATCTTGATTGACAAGTTTGGTATGACAATCAGATTACTGATCATGTAATATCAAATTTTCAAAATATCCTTAAATTAAATTATTAATTTAACATTTTAACATATATTTAGTAGAATCAAAATACTTATTATTATTTTTATTATTCTTATTTATATTTTTTTCTTTCTTTTCATTTTCTCCGCATGCCACACCTCGACCCCTCTCCCCCAACCCTTGAAGGCCCGCAGCTACTCCACGCACCCTAACCCTGTTGCACCTTTGGCACCGCCTCACAGCCATCCGCATCTCCTCCCACCCTCCCGCACCGCTCACTGCCCCCACCCCGCAAACCCGCACCCTACGCCCCTCATGGCCGCTTCCATCGCTGCTCTCACCTACCTACACTGCCGCCCTCACCCACCCGCATCACTGCCCTCACCCCACCACCAATGGCCCCTGCACCCCTTCGGATTTGATCGCCTTCAACTTCACCCTCGTCGGAGTCTCGTCCGCCACCCATGAGAGCGAGGCATCCTTGAGCTCGCACCCACCGCCACCTCATCCAGCTTCGCCGTCTGCCAGTACGAGCACCCCCTGGCTCAGGGTGGTTCAGCAGGACAAGCACCATCGGTCGATGCTCATGGAGACAACCCATCCCTCGTGGGAAGAAAAGGGTGAAAAAGATGATTTATACGATAATTTTTGAGAATATTTTTGTCCAAAACAACTATTACAACATTACCAAATATGTAGTAATTTGGATAACCACCTTCTTCAAGGCAATCCAGATTGTCACTTAAAAAATATATCAAATGTAGTAATATAATGGGCCCATGTTAAATTGCCGGCAATCTGGATAGATTGCCAACTACCAAACGCAACCTAAGTATATTAGCCCACAACGATGATGGCAAAACTTGAGCGGTGGATGCAATGCTAAGGAGAAGCATGTGAAAAAAACAATAAAATTATTTTTGAGGATATTCTCCTTTGAAAAAAGTGGAGCATCATGTTTTTTTTTAGTACAAACAGACGGTTACACTAATCTAGTACGAGAGCAGTCCAATGGACTAAAATACACAAAATCCCGTAGAACTTGTGGGCAGATGTCGTCCTATCTTCACAGCTAGTCATCGGAGTGCTCAGCAACAAAACTCACTACCCAATCTGCTACAGTGTTCATCTTTCTATAGACATGTCAGACTCTCACTGCAGCAGCTCGACGAAAGGAGACCCTAACATCCCGGATAAGTGGATGACCATCAAGCTATCTGGCCTCCCTTTGAATTCATGAAGTGACAGTAGCAGAGTTATCCTTCAGAAAATCCTTCCGCATGAAGCTGCTACCTGACAAAGGTGACACCAATCTAAGCAGCATAAAGCTCTGCAGTTGGGATCGAAAGCTCAAAGAGATGGAACCACTAGCTGCCAAAATCTTCCATCCAGACTGCGGATGACAAAGCCAGCTTTGCCCCGACTGTCCCTGACACTGCCATCAAAGTTTACCTTGATAAATCCCTAGGGTGGAGGCTCCCAAATAATAAAAAGAACCCTATGGGTCGCTGCCGAAATAGCCCGGGAGCTCTAAAAATCAGAAATGTCATGGGACAAAGCGGTAGTATCAAACTGATAGTACTCCTAAGCTAAATAGACAACTCTCTCCAGCATCCGATGAGTAGGAATCACCTCACCATTGAAGATAAAATTGTTCTTAGATAGTCAGATCTAGTAAGCAATATAAGCCATACGCCCACTAATAATGGATGTCCTGTCAGCGACAGTCTGATGGATCAAGCCCATGAAAGATGCCAACCAAAGATCAGTACTCAGCTCCTTATAAGGAGAATTGCTCGTCTGTCTCCAGATCGCCCTCGCCCTAAGGTAGCGCAGAATAGTATGCTCCACTAACTCATCCTCCATCCTGCAAATCGGACGTAAGGTCAGAACCTCCATGCCTCGCTCCTTGAGTAAAGTCCGAGTAGGAAGCTGATCCCAAGCAAGCTTCCAAAGAAAGGTCCGCATTTTAGGATGAGCAGCAACTCTCCAAATCTAGATGGTCTTAATCTATCTAGAAGGCGTTGGGCTGTACAAACAAGAGAGGTCTCTCAAAAAAACCTTTAGAAGAACATTCTTAGATCCTCGCATCCTGAGTGGGATGCGCTGGAAATGGAATGGCAAAGACCTGCTCTGCAAGTGGCCTCCCAAAGAACAAGTGATCTCCTGTACTCTCCGATCTGAAGCATCGACTGTGATGAGGACAGACACCCCAAGTGGTCCTTGCCATCTTGCTTCCGATGCGGGATGGAGGATGATATTTGTAATAAATAATTAGTATATTTTCTGTGAAAACCACATGATGGGCCGTATAGGGTACAGTTATGTCTTCCATAAGGGTCCACGGCAAGAGACGAAAATGAGCATATCTTTGCATATCAGGAGCAGATAATTATAAACCATTGCACGGCACAGGACCAAAGAAATTTTATGCCAATTTTCTTGAAGAAAACCACTTGCATCACAACTTATTATTTGGATCCTAATCCTAATCAATTCCATTTTAATAGCATCAATCCTTAACTTACCAACTCTCCAACAGGCCACCATTGTTACCAAGCCCTTGGACAGAAAGTTAATTACCAAGCCCTAACATTTTTTGAGTGAAAAGCAGAAAGGAAGTAAGGTACCTACTCCTACGACAAAAATTATATATATGAAGTGATTATCGTATAGGAAATAGTTAAATGAAAAAGGTTACAAAGCCTCCGTGTGTCCGGAGGCCAAAACAAGAAACAGTGGGAGTTGCATGTAGGTGTCAACTCTGATACAGAAGCTTCATGAGCTTTTTCACAATAGATTAAAAAGGCTGTTATTGGAAACTAAAGACTTCTTTCATTTAGAAGTCTGAAGCGGAGTCTGAAAACTTTGTCGCCCAAACTTTAGCAAAATAACTTTGAGTAATAATTCTTCATTCATTTGCACCTCACAAAGGACTAGGAAAGTTTTTCAGCAAATGACAGAGATTATCATTATCAGAATGCAGCAGCCAGTTCTTGGCAAGGATGGTTGCTTCTGCAGCCTTTCTCGAGGTGACCATTGCTTCAAACTCAAATAACGATGGTGGCGCTCCTGCCAAAAACACCAACATCCAATTACGAATAAGCATTCCATAGCTGGGGAGATGCGAGAGATGGAAATATGTTTCACCAAGTATCCCAAAATTCGGCATATTTGCTTGGGAGTTCCGATACTCTGACAGGAACGTTCAAAAAATACGCCAAAATTCTTGAATATCCGCATGTCATAAAGAAGTGATCCGTTGTTTCATCTTCGCTGCCACAAAGAGGACAAGAAGCTGATACTGTCAGGCCTTTTTGATGAGGTTTGTCGCTATAAGAACTTTATCATTGTAGCATGGCCAAGCGAAGATTTTAGATTTTTTTGATACTGGTATCCACCAAAAGCAACTACCCAGAGCAGAGATCACCCCTTGTGTTTGAGGTATGTATAACACCTGCTAAAGGAAAGAATCCTGTACTGCTCCATTTCCACAACCAACGATCTGGATTAGAATTAGGGAGGCAAGAGCGAAGAAGGATGAAAAGATCTTAATACTCTCTGATAGCCAGAGAGTTCATCGGCTATCTGAAAATTTTAAAGTTCAAAAATGTCTGACTTAAAGATTCTCTTGCTTTAAATAAAAAATCAGCAACAGAGATATGTTGCTTTAGAGCTAACAAATACAAGTTTGGGAAGGTAGTTGATAGTGCTGAATCCATGAGCCAAGTGTCATTTCAGAAGGATATCTGAGCACCTGTCCCAAGCTTTGGCTGAAATAACTATCGAAATATGCCAATAGATTGAGAATACCTTTCCAAAAGGGTGAGGCCATCTTTTTCCTGTAGGTGGATGGAGTTGATGGTGTTTTTTTGGAGTAGTAGATAGCTTTAATCAAATTGCTCCAAATTTTAGGCTGTTCTTTAAAGAACTTCCACCACCATTTTAGCAGAAGGGCAGTGTTAAGGGTAGAGAGATCTAACAAATCTAATCCTCCCAGTTTCCTAGGTCTGCATATCTGACTCCAGTTGACCAGGTGCTTCACACGGTTAAATGGTCCCCAACCATTCCATATGAAGTTGCGACATAATTTATTGAGTTGTTGATTCATAGCCGCTGATAATTGAAACACAGACATCCAATAAAGTGGGATTGCTTTCAACATCGAATTTGTTAATATCAAGCAGCCCGCTAGAGCTAGAGAGTTACTCTTCCAACCTGATATCCGCTTGGAGACCTTTTCAATCACAAAAAATCAATCTATGCAGTGAGGAGCGGAATGATGGAGTGGTAGACCAAGGAACTGTTGGGTAAGTGAGATATCTGACAGCTAAGCATTTCACCAAACAAGCGCCCAAGTTGGTCACTGATTCCAAGTCCAATAAGCTAGGATTTCTGGAAGTTGATTCTCAAACCAGTTGCTAATTCGAAGACATATAAGATGAATTTTAAATTGTTTATATTTTCTGTCTGCTTTGCAAAAAAGCAATGTATCGTCAGCAAAATGTAAACTATGAATATGACCTATGATGTTGTAAGAACCAATTTCATCCAGTAATCCCTTTGAGTTGGCTATTTTCAGAATTTTCGTAAGAGTATCAGTAACCAAAATCAACAGTATAGGAGAAAGTGGATGCCCTTATTTTAATCTTCTTCTGTTATTAAATCAAGATCCAATTGAACTGTTAATGATCAATGCCGAAGTCAAAGAAAGAACAAGGATTGCATCTATGCAATCTATCGGTTGCCAAAGCCTCATTGTTGTAGAAGTTTGAGTAAGAACTCCCATAAAATTCTATCGAAAACTTTTTCAAAATTGATTTTGCACAAAATCTTGAGAGTTTTGGGGCGTCCGCAAGAGGAGACCACTTCAGAAGCAGCAATAAAACTCTCAAAGATTACGCAGCCTTGAATAAAAGTTGTTTGAAATTTTGAGACGAGTTTGTCAATTTTGATCGGAGACGAATGGATAATACCTTGGAAATAAGTTTAATCATCCTGTTCTCCAGGTTAATTGGGCAATAGTCAGATACCTGTCTGCATTCTCCCTCCTTTGGTATTAAAGTTATAAAAGTATAATTTAACATGTTATGTGGTGCATTGTAAAATATCACCTTTGATACAATCCCAATACGTTTGGTAGAAACCGTTGTGGAATCCGTCCGGCTTTGGTGACTTGTCCTTAGCCAAAGAGAATAAGGCATTCTTAATTTCACGTTCTGAAAAAGGCCTATCAAGGGAGTTAAGATCACAGGGACCATCAGGATGGAGTTTCTGCCAATTCAAGTCAATCAAATTGTCTTCTTTTTTCCTAGCAGTGAAGTGTAAAGAAAGAAAAGCTTAGCGTATATCACGCTGGCTATGAATGAGTTTGTTTTCGTACTGCAGCTCAAGGATTCGGTTCTTCCTCAGACGACTGCTTGCTGTAATATGAAAAGATTTTGTATTTTTGTTGCCATCTTTTAACCATGAAATTCGAGATCGTTGCTTCCAAAGTATTTCTTCTTGTTTGTAGTAGTGAATCAAGCTGAGTTTTTAGGTCTCTTCGCTTCACCCTCTCCTCAATAGAAAGATTCTTCGATTCTTCTAAAAGGTCGAGTCCTTTTATCTGATCATTGATTGCAATAATTTTATAGAAAATATTGCAGACATTCTCCTTGCTCTATGATCTCAACTTTTCTCTAAGGAGACAAAGATGAAGAACAATGTTAGCAGCCCCATCCCCAGATCGTGGAGCTTCAGACCACCCTCCTGATTAAGCTGTCTAGATCACCATATGAGTACCATATATTTTCAAATCGAAATGGCTTTGAAGCAGTTGCATTGTGATTTGTTATAAAGCAGAATAGAGAAGTGAGGGACATGATCAGATGTCATACGAGCAATATGAGTTCTGAG
Organism: Elaeis oleifera; assembly: GCA_000441515.1. Lineage (NCBI taxonomy): Eukaryota > Viridiplantae > Streptophyta > Magnoliopsida > Arecales > Arecaceae > Elaeis > Elaeis oleifera. The sequence continues at coordinate 54,501 of KE504772.1, read as the reverse complement.
AGTGGAAAGGAGTCTTGCCATGATACCGATACAAGACTTCTATCCAACTTAGCAAGGCTTGCACTTTTTCTAAAATTTGACTAGGTGAATTTCTCGGAGGATGAGCTAATCTCAATCAATGCCAGAGAGTTGATGAGTGAGTTAAATTCCAAACTCCATTTAAGACTTGCAGTTGCACCTAATCTTTCAGATGAAAATCGTGTAATGTTGAAGTCTCCCACGATGGCCCATGGATCATTAATGAAGCGACTAAGAGATTCTAGTTCAGCATAGAAGGATTTACGACCTTCAGTGTCACGAGGACCATAAATATTAGTAATGATACACTTCTTCTGTATATTTCGAATTTGAAATTCAGTGCTGATGGAGTGAATGCCAGAATGAAAAGGCTTCCCTTCAACTACGTTTGTGTCCCAAGCAGTTAGTAAACCACCTGAAGTTCCACATGCATTCAACGTTTGAGGATCATCAAACTTTTTTCCACAAATAGAGATCAATATGTTATGATTGAATTCAGCAAGTTTGGTTTCTTGTAAACACACAATATCACAGCCAGAGTCTTTAATATTACGTCTAATCAGACGACATTTAAATGAGGTGTCAAGTCCTCTAACATTCTAGTAAAGAATTCTCATGAAAAAGAAGATTTATAAACATCAAAGACCCACTGAAAAACCACTGAAAGCTGAAGAGCCAAGAACTCTCATAAGAAAGAAGATTTATAAACATCAAAGACCGACTGAAAAACCACTGAAAGATGAAGAGCCAAGGTCTGAGTGACTTCCATAAACTAGACCAGTTACAAGGGAGCGTTGTTGAGACCATCACCAAATATGCACTTTTAGATGAAAATAAGAACAATAAAACAAAATGGAGAAACTCCCGGCGTTCAGCCATGCACAAAATCCTTAGTGATGGAAGTCCTGACATTAATCCTTTAGCCTTTCACATGATGGACACCATGATTGGACTATTAACCCATGTAATTTTATCTGACGAAGCCCATGTCAATAACCCTCTCTCAGCTCCCTTCCCAATTCTGCCGCTTTTAGAGAACGTAACGGAGTACTGAGCTGTCCCATTAGCCTTTGAGAAGGAGAGCTTTTTAGGTTCCACTGACACTAGAACCCCGTTGGAGACTTGACCCGAACCCTGTACGTGGACCTGGGCTCACCCACATTGGTCACTGTCCGTCTGACCGTCAACTTATAGTCGTTCTCCGCGTTCAGGAACACCGTGAACGAAGGGTAGTTCAGCTCGGCACCGGATATGCTCTCGATGCCGGAACATTTGATCGTGCGGCTGACGACTGCGCTCACTTGTTCATCGGTGTACCGCAGGCCGCAGAGATACGCGACATAATCGCCGGTATCGACGTCGTAGATGAGGCCTGGATTGGCGGCTCTTGAAGGATTGACATGGCCTGATCCTACGGCGTAGAAGTCGGCGACATTCATGATCTGGTCTCGGATCGGCTCGCTGTCATTTGCAGTCAAGTCGGCGGTAGTCATGATCGCCGACTTGACGGCGGCCGGCGACCACTCCGGGTGGGCGCTCTTTAGCAGGGCTGCAATTCCACTGAGGTGTGGAGTGGCCATGGACGTGCCGGAGATTATGTTAAACGTGGCAGCTCCATTGCCGGCTGGCCCAACCGGGAAGGCCATGCGGCCAAAATGTTCACCCCGGGTCCGACGATGTCCGGCTTCAGGATGTTGGGATCGGCCCGGCTGGGTCCTCTGGCTGAGAGCGAAGCCACCGCCGGAGCCGGAAACTTTCCGATTACGGTACCATGGAAAGCGATCGAGGCAGTCGGAGCCGAAGCTGAACTAATGTATGATTTGATCTTGAGTCCATCGGAGTAGCTTACATGGGCAGCCGGAAGTACGTGGGTATCAGACATGGTGGTGAATCCACTGGCTTCTTTGTTAGTTAGTATCATGGCGGCCCGCCAGCGCTCTTCACGGTCCGGCCCTGATTCACCCGGCCGACCTCGCCGTCGGCGTCGCACACCACCACATTTGCTCTGACGTCGATGTCTTGAAGGGAGCCACTCTTGCAGACGGCCGCGCGGGAACCTCCGTGGAGCCCAGGATACACCAGAGGCAGCTCGGTGGAGAGGAAGTCACGGGGTTGGTAGGCGGACTGTCCAATGAGCTCGACTCCATTGCCAAGCTCGACAGTCACCCGAATTTCCCTGTCAATGGTGCTCGCGCCGACCGTAAGGATCCATGGAGCCTCGTTCGACACCGTGCCATTGAACGGGCCTTCGTTGCCCGCGGCGCAGCTTACGAAGATGCCCTTCTCGACCGCTCTGAACGCGCCGATGGCGATACCATCGTTGAAGAAGGGAGCGAGTATCCGCCGAGGGAGAGTGAGAGCACATCGACGCCATCATTGATGGCGTTGTCCAGACCAGCAAGCATATCGGAGATGAGGCATCCGATCTCGGTGCACACCTTGTAGACGGCCAGGTGGGCGTAGGGAGCCATTCCTGCGGCGGTACCCGTGGCCTGGCCAAGTGCATTGGCGTTTGCGACGAACGTGCCAGCAGCCGTGCCGGCGGCATGAGTTCCATGGCCATAATCGTCGAATGGCTCTTCTTGCTCCGCTCCATCGTAGCCGTACGCTTTGCGCGTGATGTCCCAGCCCTTGACGAGGTACCTCGCCCCGATGAGTTTGTTGTTGCACTTGAACGTGCTGAAGTCGCAAGCCCCTTCCATTTTGCAGGGGAGGGGGCGTTCCCTCGTCGCGGAACGAAGGATGGTCCGGAGAGATTCCGGAGTCCAGCACGCCGATGATCACACCCTCGCCGTAGTTGGAGCTGTTCCAGAAGCCGGCGGTGTTCCTCCATAGGCCCAAGAAGTCCGGCGTGTGGGTGGTGTGGAGGGGAACTAGATGGTCGGGTAGGCGTGGATGAAGCCGGGCTTCTTCTTCACGTCCGACAGCTCTTCGTCGGTCAATCTCGCGGCGAAGCCGCTGATGGCAGTGGTATATGCGTGGATCAACCGCGGCTCGCCGGAGAGCAAAATGTCGGAAGGTAAGAAGGAATTGTACCACTTCTCCAGGTCTTGGGGGTTCTCCGAGGAAGAGGAGGCGAGGTTACGATGGACATGGATGATGTAAGTTTTCGGCTGGTCGAATGATAGTGGCACGGCCCAGTTTGGTGGTCGAGCAGTGGCTGGAGAGCCGAAATGCCAAAGGGAGAGGAGGAGTAGAAGGAAGGTGATGGACATGTTTTGAGTGGAATAAGCAACGGAGGCATGGGATGGGGGGATCTTTCAAACGGTGGGGCTGCCTGTATATATTACGAGAAATTATTAGGTAGACTCATTCTACCTATATTAACCTATATTACAAGAGGTGGGAAGAATGATTAATTAATTGGGTTCGTGAATCACGTGTTGGTAACTAAATAAATGGACTTCACATGGTGTGCATACCCCAACAACCCCACCAGCTATCAAAAACAAAAAACCGACCCCAGCCTAGCCTCCAAGGGATCCTCAAAGCAAGCGACTCTGGCACCCTGACGATTGGATTTGAAGAAAGGAAGAAGATTATCCTTTAAATTTATGAAATTTTTTATATCTTAATTTTTTAGACTGTTCATGCGCCAAATTGATGGGACCGTTCATTTGTAAAAAAAAATGGAGGAAGAAGAGGAAGGAAAAGTAAGGGACTCTGAAGTCTGGACGTCCACTAACTTCTTCTGTCATTCCCTCTGCCATACAAATTCCCAGACAAGGAAAACGATTAAAATATAACATAAAGGTAAATCATTTGATGGGCCATTGAAATGCATGCTTGATGGATTGGAGTCCCCAGTTTCTTTATTTAAATAAAAAAAAAATATCACGTGGGCACAGCGGCACCAGCGCGCTGTGCATCTTGGGAAAAGTTGACGCATCTTACCTCCAATAAGGCATCAAGGGAGCGCAAAAGATACGTACAGAATACAAATGGTGTGCACATGGAGGTTAAATTGCATTGATATTATTAGAATCCCTCTTGCCCTCCAAAACTAATGATGAATGTCTTTAATTGTGCATCTTCGCCATATATTATTGTTTGCAATTTTAAAAAAAAATTAACATATCTTACCCACTCATCAATCGATATATAAAGTTTATGGCCAATCCGATTAATACATGAATATTTATTTATCTTTAAAATATAGATATTATTGCTGCTCGATTTGATCGAGATCGGAGAGAAGGCGAATGAGCCTCGGACAGAGATGCTGGTGCTGGAGTGACCACCAAAATAAGTCCAAATCGAAGGTGTTCCTCCGACGAGGATCTTCCGACGCTCAAATCAGATTCAGAAAATAATAAGAACAACAAGTTCTCTGAGAAGAAATGATTGACTTACCTGATCTTCAGGACTTTGATTGCTTATATAAAAGGCCGTCGAACAGCTGGTCGAATAGCTGTGAGATCGTGTGATCTCAAAATTATAGAGCCGTTGAATATGCCATTATGGACGAAGTAATTCAACCTTCAATCACTCCCACAAGATTAGGAGAGTTGGTTACGTCTGAGTTTATCTACTCGAGGTGGACAGCTATCGTGCACATCATGAGGTGAGCTGAATGTGATAATTGGGATAGCCCATGCGCTAAGACATTGGCCTGTCGAGGTAAAGGAGTGCACTGGGCAGACCATACGATAGAACAAATGCAAGCTGCTCTGTATTGCATATGGCTCTGCTCTTAAGTAAGCAATCCCGGTGATAGCTTGAAGACCTGAGATGTCTCACGGTTGTCGCACTGATCCGAGGTACTCACGGTAACCACCGTAACACTATCCCCTATTCTTGAGTCTGAGGATCAAGCGAAAGAAGTATTCCAGAAGTCATACCGTGGATCTGAGGATGCGCACTTTCATGCCTTCCTGAATATCCGATATTTAAAGCTGCTGACGTCATCTTGGCACGATCGTCATGAATGATCGTAATTGATAGGATCCCAAAGTTGGCGGTCTTCTCAAAATATAATTTTTTAGGCGGTGACTTTTTGTCTTCATCTTTGTTCCTCTTTTAAATCGGACTCCTAGGTATTTAGTTAGAAAAGAGTAATCGTAAAACCTTCTTACTCAAAATCTTTGTTGCGACCCTCAGAGGCAAAATAAGCACAGAACTCGTGAGGGAGCTCAAACTAGCATTGGCTCGAAAAAATAGGCCAAGGCTAGGACCACTGGTCCTTCAACTCCAGGGGATAACTATACCCAAGCTCCGACCACTGGATCAACTCCAGCGGCAATGGGGGATGAAAATTTCCTCCCAGTTGTTGAACCGACGATTGCTCCATCAGAGGATGTGATGAAAGATCCATCGACATGAGTTTTAGCAAGAGAGGAGGCACCGACTGAGAGGGCGCAAGTGGTGGGAACAACTAATAGCCCCGTAAAAGTTTCGACTGTGGCAACATAAGCGGACGATGCGGTCGGTAACTATGAGGGAGTTCTAGCGGTGGTAACAGAAACTAAAAAATCTCTGGAGCAGATGACACCCACCAGATATCCTCCTCTGGTTATTTATCAAGCAGGCCCCTCAGAACTAGCATCTTCTGTCCCATCCGTAATGGAGAATCTTCAATCAGTGGTGAATTTTCTGAGGAGCTTTTTGTCGCCTGTGGAGAAGTGGTATATGGATGAGCAAGGCGCTCAGGAGCGGATGGCTAGCGCCCTGAGGTCACTCACGCATGTAAGAAATTTTTAGATCTTCTTATTGATCTTCGATAACGTGGAGTATTTGATACTTGTTCACAAAAGTTTTTCTACACATGTGTAACACTACTTGGCCAGCTTCGCCAGTGCCACTTTAGACGCCTCATCATTGGAGCTTGCAGCGGTGAGGAAAGAGGTTGATTTGCTGAAGTATCAATTGGAGCAGATAGAGAAGAATAATGGTGAACCAACCAAAGAGCTCGGCTTCTCTGAGGAGGCCCATTAAGAAGCCAAGGAGATTATCAATCATCGAGATGACAAGTTAAAGAGGGCTGAAAGAAGAATTAAAGATCTCAAGAGGTAGAGATCTAGGGTCGAAAGAGATTGGTACCATGCTTGGGATGATTTGGAGTACCTAAAGAGAACACTCGGAGGAAAGAAGTCGAGACCATGCTTCTTCCGAGGCTCATTCTCGGGAGAGTCCTAGCGAAAGCTCAGCTAAGAGGACTAAATCCTCAAAAAAGAGAAGTCGCAGCAAGAGAATGCCTCAGAGGGAGGAAGGCTCTACTTCCTGAAGGGTTTAGGCGACTTTGGGTCACCGTCGAGCTTCAAGAAACTTTGCCAGAGGCAGATTACTGAAAGAAGGAACTAAAAGAGACAAAAAAAGTCACGATCATCTGTGCCGCCAATTTAGAGAGCAGAAGCTTTTGGTCGAGCATGTCGAAAGAAGGGCGGATTGGCTGGCAAAAAAGGGGGCTGAAATTATAAACCAGACTTGCAAGACGGCGTTCTCAGCAGGCTTTAAGAGGTGCGAAAGAATGGTCCAGGCGCACCTCCCTATTGACAGTGTTGGGTCTCTTCAAGTTGACATTGTGGATGAAAGACTAATCGCCATAGCAGCAGATAGCGCAAAAAAGTTTATCAGAGCATCTCACCACTCCACCGAGGTGAACAAGATCAACGTGGCTGTCCAAACTGAAAAAGTTACGAGCACTAAAGGAGGCTACTCTGAAACAAGCCGTCTTGGTGGTGCTTTGAGACGATAACCTGTATCTCCTTTCATTTTCTTCTATAATCCAAACTTTGTAATCACTTTGATATAAATGAATGAAATTCATCTTTATTAAAATTCAGTGTTTGTATGTATGAGTACAAATTTTAGACTATAATGATTAAATTTCAAGCTAAATTGAGAGTTTAAATGTAATTAAATAATAAACTATGGTACGAACCATAAACCAAGTTTTGATCCGAGCTATATGATCCGCAACTATCACGCAAGCCCTGAAAGGACAGAAATTTAAATTGCATCCGTGCAGTAGGTATTGATCCAAGCTATATGACTCATACCTATTGCACAAGCTTTGAAAGGACAGAAATTTGAATCATGTTTACGTGGCTGGTACTACCGCACGTCTCTTCGAAAGTGATGCAGAACATGATTTGCCTGTCGCTGCAATTAACTACCGAATCGGCAGCAGAAATCATATCCGTTAAGGATTGCCATGCGTTGAGTGCCTGTTCGCTCCTGGATGATTCACGCTTCCTGTAATTAATGCTGTGATGGGAGGTGTCTTTTGAGGGCTCCGCTGAACCTAGGACTATTTAAAGTCCCAAACAAAGCCAGGCATAGGTCTCTTTAGGTTTCAGATTGTCTTCTTTTCTTAACCATAGGTTCTCCTTCTTTCTTTATTTTCTGCTTTCGCGATGGCCTCTAGAGATCCTGACTTCGCATTGCAGGACTTCCAATCCGAGCTAACTGAGAGGAATATAATACTACTCTATGATCAATTTCAAATCCCTCTGACATTCTAGCTAGAAGTCCTGGGGCCGATGATTGAGTCTACTAACCACCATCAGGTCGGATGAGTCTCTACAAGGAACACTTTCGGGCTGGATTGTAACTTCTTTTCACCCTTTCTTCATGGCCTCCTCCAATATCTTGGGATGTCGCCATGTTCGGTGGTCCCAAACTCATGACAGTATATCTGCGACTTCACTGCAATATGCATGTTAGTGGGGATCAGCATCACACTCTTCCGTTCCCTCTTCAACCTCAAAAGGCATCCGAAGTCCCACGACTGAGGGTACGTGACACCATGGAGGAAGAAGGACGTCCGTCCACTGTCTTTCTTAGGGATCTATACCATCATTTATGGTTGAAAATCCTAATTCCTCTTCGTCTATCAGACGTCCGATGAGGATTGGAGGTTCGTCATTTGGGGGGAACCTCAAGAGGCCTTACTAAAGAACCTTTCATGAATGAACGCCTAAGGCAGGAGTTGGTGACCATGCGCAGCTTCAAGATCTCCGAACTGAAAGAGCTGCTATCAGTCCAGACACTATTCAATGTCGGCATCAGTCAGGTTGCCCTCAAGGTGCATATCTCTAGATCCTAGGGTCTTATACCCTTTAATTCCATGGTGCTTTTGCCAATGACTTACTTACTTTAGTTACAGAGATAGTCGTAGAGAAGGATGTGGGTTCTCTGGATAAATCAGATAAGAAGATCCATCGAAAAAGGATGCTGAACCTATGGGAGGTTGGAGCATCGCATCAGGACCAGAAGTCCTCCAGCGCCATTGGCTTCTAGATCAAGAGGTCCTGAACTTTTTCGTGCCAGCGACCTCAGAATGGTAAGGTTGGCTTCACCTCTCCGACCTCTGATGGAGATTGAAAGAGCCAAATGAGTCAAGCTTCTGAAGACATAATTCTGAGCTTGCGGGCTCCTTATATCATTGCATTTTCCCTAGGAGATGAGCCAGTCAAGGAGGTTGGGACTTTTGTGGCCGCGCACAGGTTTCTGATTCTGGAGCTGCACCGATCGGTTTGAGGCTTGAGGCCTCGGCCTTAAGGGACTATAGGTTAGCAAGTGAGTTTTTTTGAATGCTCCTTCCGACTGATGCAAACGAACTATTGGGTGTGCCGCAGAAGAAGGTGAGGAAAGGATTCGTAGAGTGCATCATCCGGGTAAGTTGGGGCTCTTGCAATTTTATTTATCTTACATACATGTTTATGGTGCTTACTAATAAGAAGCGCATCTTACCAGCTTTCCTATTATTTAAATGGGTACATTGAGAGCTACCGCAAACTTTCGATCAAGGCAAAAAAGTAATGCTCGAAGCCGAGATGCTCAGGGACACCAAGGGTAAGGTGGCAAGAGAGGCTGAAGAGGCCTTCTTTAGAGTCGACGCCATCGAGAGAAGAGTCGAGGATGCTAAGACAGCATTGAGAGGGGCCGTCGAGGAGAACTAATTGATAGAGAGAATAGAGGGCATGAGGCTCAGCTCGAGAGGAGTGCGATTGCAATCGAAGAAAACTCTCAACTGTAAAGACTAATAAAGGAGCTTGAAGCTCAACTAGGAGCAGCCAAAAAGAAGACAGCGGAGGCCACCCTTAAAGTCATTGCAGACTTCCAAGCATCAGCGGAGTGTCAAGATGAAAAGATCAAATTTACTACCGACATTTACGATCTTAGGAGGTAGTCAGTCTGGGATAGGATTGCTGATAAATATCCAAGACTAAATTTAAACTTTTAGATGAAGTTTGAGACCCTACTACAGCCGACAAATCTGCAACAAGTGCCTTAGCTCTGAATATGGCTTCTTAGATTTTGTTTCTTTCTTTTGTACCTTGGATCCCTCGGAGTTGTTGTAAAAGCTTTTGAAGGAATGAATAAAATTGATTTTCTTTCATACCTTGTCTTTACTTACCGTGTGCATACTGATCTGAGATAACTTCCCATGCCCGCTGATCTGGGGCAATTATTTGAGCACATCGATCTTAAATGAATATCTAGTGGCACTTTCATTTCTACCCTTTTTAATGCTAGCGGTCATGAAATGATGGTTGTTGACTCTTCCAATAGGATAACGTCTAGGAAAGACATGAGGCCAGTAGGCATATGCCACATAGCCGTGTTCTAATTCTCGAAGCATTGTCTGAATTTATTTCTGATGATGGAAAGATATGCCATGTATTAGTTGGGAGAAAGCTGTATCCACTCAAGCCATCGATTAATGGTTGATATAGGCCTTGGAGCTTATAAATAGAGGTCAACGGGTGGAGAAACCCAATCTCTTGTCTCTATCCTTCATAGAAGTTTCTTCCCTCTGTCGTGATGGCATCACCCCCACATTCCCCTTTGCATCCTCCTTTGCCGGCGGTGAAGGCCAGAGTGAAGGAGAGGCGGGACTTTATAAGAGAGACCAGGAGAAGGACGAGAGTCAAAGGTACTAGTGCATCTTCCTCTCGCTAGGCACCTTCAGTCTCATGGTCTCCGCCAAGGCTCAAGGGTCATCACACCCCTTAGTTCGGGCAGATTCCTCCTGATGTCTGGATCCACTTCATTCAGGAGTACCGAGACTCTGTAGAGTTTAGAAAGAAGGTTATCGACATTACCGTCGGTGGGTTTATCGATGGTTTCGAGGACTGCAAGGCCCGTCTTCTGCAATTAATGTTGTATTTGATGCTCCACTCCTTCCAACCCAGAAACAGCGATGAGGAAACTTCCTCATCAAATGAGAACTGAGCTTCCTCATCTTTGAGTTAGGGACCGAGGACAGTGTCTACTATCCGGTCGTTACTATTGTCTGTGATGACAGGAGCTCCAAATCGGATTTGTTGACCGACAAGGATCTGTTTCTAGACCAGCATGATCTTTGTGGCTTTCTTCTATTTACTGTACTCTCTCTCTCTCTCTCTTTTGTAATGTGGAGCTGATGATGTACGTCATCCTTGTAAAAATTTTGTAAGGTGACGCTGAAGACGCCATACTTCTTGTAAGTATCTTTTTGTAAGGTGGCACTGAAGGCGCCATCCTTCTTCTTGTAAATATCAAAATAATAAAATTATTTTCTACGAGCTTGCATATTTTAACTTAATATGCAGAGGCTAACCTTGACCTAAGGCCCTTAGAATTGTTTAGATCCAGATCAATCCAGACCTTAGGAAATTAAATGAGCTTGTACCAATTTGAGATAAAATTACCCCGAACGAACCTTGTCAAAGGTGGCTCCATCAGAAGGCTGCTGGTTCTGGTTGGAAAGCAACATCTTGGCCCTACTCTTCAAATGGCTCTACCCCGTAGGCGGCAGCTTGGCTTTGCCCTGTGGGCAGCTGCTTGGCTCTGTCCTGTAAGGAAGAGATGATGTGTGTTCAGCTTGTTTTATGAGTGGAGCAGCATCTGCGTTTATTGTTATGTGCGAGGAAGCATGTGTCCATAGACAGCGTGTGCCCGTAAGCTCACGATTACAGATTGAGGGTCTTATAAGTTAGCCCTCTAGAGATCCCTTAGGGTCTCCCTCCACTTCCTGCATGACTCGAGTTCTAATGGGGTCTTGTGAGTTAGCCACGTCTCCAAGTTGTCGAGGTTTATTCACCAAATTATGGATTAAGGATCTTATAAGTTAGCCCATCGGAGGATCCTTAGAGTCTTCCTTCACTTTTCATATGACTCGAACTTTGATGGGATCTTATGAGTTAACCCCGCCGCAAGAAATAGTTCAGAAAACATGGTATATCTTCCAAAACATGACATACTAAAATGACCTTAAACCATAAAGTAAGGTGGAAATAATGTTTCCGCTCCATAAGTAATGCTAACTAATCAAAAGCCCACGCCAGTTTAGGCAAACTTAGATATATGGCTATAATAATGGCATTCGCAGATGCATTCTTAAATCTGATATAAGTGGACAAACCAACTTGATATCAAGGGGTGCAAGAAAGTCTAAATACCAAAGGATCTTCTTTCTTTGCCAATTTATGTTATGTTAGTAGAG
>KE504771.1:1109425-1124222 GCA_000441515.1 Elaeis oleifera | reverse complement strand
TATATATATATATATATATATATATATATATATATATTTCTTGCATCTTTCGCTTCTTGAGAATCTCATATACATGACAAGGTTTTGGGAGTCAATACATCTGAGTTCATGAAATAACAACTTATAGGTGATTTTTGGTGAACTTTTTTTTTTTTCACTTAGTTCTGACTATTTTGATTCTTCAGTGAAACTTGCAATCTTTCTGTGTATGTTGTTATCTGATGTTGCTAATTTATTCTCATTGCTTGTTTTAAAAAGATTTCACCAATCACCTGTGTGGAGCTGTTGTTCTAATGATTATTAGGTAGTTACCTTTTGTATTATAGCGAGTCTTTTAACTTTATTAGTATTTTTACTCAGTTATATTATTGAAAATTGCTTGGGTGTAGGATTGTAATTTATGTGTTCTACATGTAGTTTCAGGAACATATGTGTATGCTTAGGTACATCTTCTGTATATTTGCTTAGGTACATTTCCTAATATGTCATCTATTGGTCTGGTTCATTGATTGTAGTTCAAATTCACATATGTATAAATTAACTAATGCCAGGTTTTGTAATCTAGGTTGGAAAGGATGTAGCCCGGTGTTTAGAAGAAGCGATGACCAAAGCAGGACTAAATATGCGGGTGGCAGCATTGGTATGATTTGAGAGTCCTCTGGTTGTTCTAGCTTAAAATGTTGTGCTAAATTGTGGGGACTATCTTTATTATTGCTAAAGTAATTGCTTCAACTTCCTTTTTTGCAAAAAAGACAAATGGATGTACCTGCTCAAAAAACACATGTACAATTGTTACATATATAATGTAAATATATGCATAAAGCCATGTAAGTAGTTCTAGCTTTATAAACTAATATACAATCACATGCTTCCTGTAGAAGAGCCAACAACATTCTAAATATCAAAGAACATATTATTTTAAGCTGTTAGCTGTTTAAAAAACGTTCTTGTAATTAAAGCAATTGCTAGGCGGGTATGGGTGTGATATATCTTTGTTTGGTTACAGTTATTTTTGGATCATACCACTACTTATATCAACTTAGTTGTTGGGCTTCTAACTTATTTCGTTGTTAATTTGTGCTGAACTGTTTATTAACATGGAATTTAATTTCAATTATGCTTTAACTGCAATTATTCTTCAATCCGTGTGGGGTTTTTTGGCATTTGATATTACCATGTTTCTGCTTTTGTTTTTTGAGTAACCATCCATATCCTATTTTTATGGCTGGTCATTTGTTCAATTTTTAAGAAACATCTCGGGCTAGATGTTTTGAGGTTCTAGAGTTAAAAATGTGCTTTCAAGTCCTTAGCTTTATTTATAAGAGTAAATTTTAAAATAACATTCATCATACCGGGGTGGTTGTGGTTTTTTAGTCTTTTAGATGCTCTGATGGCAAGAGAGATGAACATTTACATGAGGTTACAGGAAGCATTTATATTCTCAAAAGGGGAGGGAATGTCACAAAAATGTTATTGAATAGTAATAAGGAGTGAAAGAGGGACATGACACTTGCATATCTTATAGTAGCCCGAGCAAACTTAATGCTGTTATATTGATTTGCTTGGATAGTATGTAGTTAGGAAAAGCCTTAACATTTTTCTTCCTCATTCATGGATTAGATCCTTTATGTAATGCTATAATTCATGGGAACTGGAATGATGATGATGTAGGGTAGGTTTACACACCAGTTTCTAGTGAGGCTGTGAAACATAAGGACTCACAGATTGCTCATGACAGCACTTACCAGAAATCACATCTTAACTTCAGGGATCTACTCCTTATCTCTTGTGGAACTTGCAGAATCTGAGGCCTTAAGAAACTATGGACATTGTCTTAAAACATAGATGATGTTAAAGCTGCTTTTTGCAAGGAATTTGAAGACATGGTTGCTGGAGAAAGCAAGCAACCAAAGTAATTAAGATATGAATATCCAGTACAACTAATAACAATTGTTTGTGAAAGTCCAAAGATTCTGAAATTGTTGGTACTGACACAGGACTCCAATATTACTGTGTCAAAAAAAGTTTTGAGCTTGTGAAAGGAGGCTTGTGGGGAGAGCAGAGAGGGGTGGGTTTTGGCACCTGCTCTTCTCATTTTCTTCACATAAGAAGTTTTGGTTCTTCCAAGGACCTCATTGCATATATGCTTTTATCTAATCCTCTCTGACATTAAGGTCTCTGTTATGGCTGGAACTTTCCTTCGAGGTTCATGACTGCAGATCTTGTTTGCCTGTGTCATTGAAATAAAGTTTGTGGGTTTCATCCTTTACATTGGATCTGTTTGTGATGGTGAAGCAGTATGTGGTTTTCCAACGGTGCAGTCATGCTTCTTAGGTTATATGGGAAAGAAATGATATGCACTTATATTTGGATCTTTTCCAGAATGCACAGTCTGTTATATGAATAGTGCATCTGCTGACAATAAGATTGGTGATCTGAAATTCATTTTATAGGCTTGTTATTCTGCTACTAAGAACTTATAATTGGGAGCTTTTCGTGATCTTTCCGGTAAAGAAGTTATCAATTAGCAGTTCCTCCAGATTGTACCTATGCAAGCAATGAATAATTGTTGTCTTGCTTCTTGAATTAGAAAATAACAGGCAATAGAACTTTGGACACTGTTAGATGGAGCCTGAACTATTGCGAACAACAATCAGTGCCTCACTGTGGCTGGCCTGTTGCTTTGACTGTAAGAATATCAAAACGTTTATGATCTCCTTGTACATGTTACTATAATAGTAACTTTGACCTGTCCAATCGAGGCTGTGTTTGTTAGGAGTATTTTGATCACAGTAGTGTTGCCTACTTTATGATGGCTGGTATAAATAATAGAGGACCTAGATATAAGAATAAAAAGATGCTAGATTAAGGGCGATAACTTTGCTCATCAAATAGATGAATGGTTTGAATATAATTTAAGTTATCAATATAGGATAATTATATGATAAGAAACTGGAGGGAGACTTTCCCAGTCGAGGATGGCATCATGAAAGTCATAAGCTGAACCATTTTTTCCTTTTGGGCTTCGTATGAGAGATCCCCAGGTGCTCTTTGATAGCAAAAGAGATGAAGTCCCAGAGATCGGTTTTTTTGGGGAGGGAGGCACAAGTCAATATCTTAGAATAGGCAGGAAGAATTCGAACATGATGTGGTGTTTCATGTATAGTGAGGAAAATTGGAGATGGTTTTTGTTAACTATTCTCAACCGTTTCTAAAAAAGGTGAGAGGTGTGTAGACTAACACCACAACAAACCATTACCATGCTAGACCAAGGTATGCCGCCTCTCTATCGGACACCATACTAGCACCAATCTATTACTATGTTGGTACATCTGGTATGGGAACCGGTTGGACATATTGACACTTGGTACGCCCCTTGTACCGCATTCCAGTTCAATACTAATACAGTTTGGTTGGTACGCACCAGTACCGACTGGTGCAACATTCCTTGTACTAGACCATTGGAGGGGTGAGTGCCAAGTCTTCATATGCTGCCAAACCTTGGAGTTTGGATCAATGAAAACTAGAATCACTGCTTTTGGTGGGAGATTTCTTGGATACTCTTTGATATTGTTGTCTGTTAATTACTAGGATGTCATGCGGAATATTAAGGGACATTTCTGACCATCCTTCTACCTATGCTATTAATGTTGTCTGACTCTGTTAAAATTGTGTAATGCATAGTAAATTAAGAATTGTGTGCATAGTAAAATAAGGATAGTTATGCAATATGTGGCTAAAGTAATTAATTTTACAACCTTTATGTCTGTGAGCAGGTGAATGATACTGTGGGCACATTAGCTCTTGGTCACTATTATGACGAGGACACTGTGGCTGCAGTGATATTTGGAACAGGCACCAATGCCTGCTATGTGGAACGCACTGATGCAATTATCAAGTGTCAAGGCCTGCTTACAAATTCTGGAGGCATGGTATCTTTTGTTTGTAACCTGAGATAGAATTACTGCATTGGTAGAATGCATGTCCCTGTGATGGTTTAGAATATCTGCTTATAAGTGTCTATTACATTGCTATGCTGATTAGGTTGTGAACATGGAATGGGGAAATTTCTGGTCATCACATTTACCCAGAACTTCTTATGATATTGCTCTAGATGAGGAGAGCCCGAACTGTAATGATCAGGCAAGATCCTGCTAATGTTTTTTACTTATGTAGTTGCACATTTTTCAGCTGAGAAATATTATGACACACCATCCTTACTACAGGGTTTTGAAAAAATGATTTCTGGAATGTATTTGGGTGACATTGCAAGAAGGGTGCTTTATAGGATGGCACAGGAGTCAGATATATTTGGAGATGGTGCTTATAATTTGTCTATGTGCTTTATCTTAAGGTATGTAACTGGTGGCTGGTGGTATAACGTTACATGTCATTGAATACCTGCTGCACAAAATCATGCTTGCAGCTTATTACTCATCTATGATGACACTTTCAGCTAATTGTATTGTTCTTTTGTCTTTCTTTTTTTTGTTTTGTTGTGTGTGTGTGTGTGTGGTTTCCTTGCCGAAGAATTATTTGATCATTCCAAGAAGAAAACTGTTTGCCAGCATTGCTAAAGTCGTTTTATGTTTACCTGCCACTATATTCTTGCATATTTTTTGGTTGCATCCTTAAAAACTTGACATAGAATTCCTTGAACTAGTTCAGCTCACTGTTATTAAGAAACCCCACCTGATCATTTCTATTATTACTTGTGGTTTCTCACTTATCTCTTTGGCACTGCTATTTACTTACATGCTTCCATTTAATGCATGTTTGTTTATGTGGGTGTTGTACTTCTTTTTGAGGACCCTTACACCATCTTCTTTAGAAGCCTGTAACATAGGTATCAAGTTATGTTCGTCACCTGCAAGGATGTCAATTCTAAGCAGCTTTTATGATGTCTAGCTGTACTGTATGTAATACATATACGAGACATTTTCTCAAGACCTTCAATCATTAGTGTTTAATAGAGCGGTTATTTATCTAGGCGGAATAGTTAGGCCTTGTTTCTCAACTTCATGTTATGCCTTCTCCGGTGATTGCAATGACTTCTTTGGATGCTTGAGACCTGCTTCATAGCTGATATTTCCTCCAATGTGAGTCAGAATTTTGCCTAAATGATTGGTCCTTAAGCACTGATTAGGGAAATGCCATTACTTGATAAGGAGTTCTGAAGTTGTGCAGTGATGGCAATGAATTCTTGTGTCTAGCATGCATTGTTCTTGCTGTCTGTATGATTCACGCTGTAAGTGCTATTTCTATGTCAGTCAGTTCTGGAGTTTGTTGTTTATAATTCCTGGAATGAATTTGAGACTTGAGGTAGGAGTATCTGGAAGATGCAATGTGCATTGTTTGCTAGTATGAGGGTAAGTGCATGATATGTTCATGGCAATGATGCAATGATGATGCTGTCAGGATGATGCTAACCATACCTCACAAGATGTAAAAATATGTGCGCCCCCCTGCACCCCTCCCAACCCTTTTCTCTTCTTTTCTGGTCCAAGGCATGGTATGTGCATGGTAACAATGAAAAAAGTGATTCATGAAAGTCAGAAGAGGTGCAGGGGGAGAGAATTTGTACATGTAATGGGAATGCAAGATTAAAAAAACTGTCCTTGTTGCATAGAAGGATAATAACATTTTGTCCTTAACATCGAAGACTACACCAGGAAGAGACGATATAGAGTGAGATGATTAGAAGTTCTGTAGAGATGGGTTTATATTTTCTTTAAGTTGTAATTGCAGCCTATTTTGGGTGAAATCAGTTGGGGATTATGAGATATACAAAATAGTGCGAGAATTATATTTGTATAATTATGACATAATAATCAATCTTAATATCTTATATCTGTAATTCCTGTCTTTATCTTATTGACAATGAAGATCTATTTGTTTGAATAGCATGTTTGTGCTTTGACATATTTATAATATTATTTTGTGGAAGTGTTTATGGTTAAATTAAAGAAGCATTATGTAGACAATTTGTAATGCATAACAACAAAAAATTACTTTTTTAAACAAAAAATTGTTCTCCCACTTTCTCATGCTTTTGATGATTTGTTTGACTAAACATTGTAAATCATTTTCAAGAATTTATCATTTTTGTCTTGAATCGTAGATGGATAACTTGGAAATGAAAATATTTGGTTAAAGGCAAGGCAAATATGAGGTCTGAAACTGAACTGTCAAACCTTGAGTAATATAACTTAACCTTGAAAATTTTCTTCGCTGCATTGTATCAATGGGCAGTATGGTGTTCTTTGTATCAAATTGAAAATTATGCAGATAAGTGGACAGCTACTATTATGTTCTTCAGTCTTGAAACTGCTGTGCAATTATACAATTTGGATGCAACTACCATGCTCCTGTACTAGCAATCTCTCTCTAGTCCAACCCCATCTTGGAGTGCATTGCAAGTGCAGTGTCAGACCCCTTCACAACAATTGGTGTTGACATAAATGAAGCTGTGCTTATGTTTGGACTATCCAACAAAAGCTTTTTAGAAGTTATAAATTTTTTTATAGAATCTTTATTTACTGATATTGTAAACCAATAGTGAGTACATTGTCAGCATGATACTAGCAAGTTATCAACATAATAAGATTTTTGAGTTTATTCTCATCCGATTTCAACAAATCAAAAAGCTGTTAATCCTTCTCAATTTCCCATCTCAACAATTTAGGACGCCCTTGATGGCTGCTATGCATGAGGATGATTCTCCTGACTTGAGAGAAGTAGGAAGAATACTGACAGAAAATCTGCAGGTATTTTGCAATTAAAATACTCGATTGTGTTCGTTTGCATGCATGCCAATAATTCTGTGGTTCTTTTCTTTTTCACTGATGGATGTTATTTCAGATTCCTGATGTCTCATTGAAGGCACGAAGGCTTGTAGTAAGAGTTTGTGATGTGGTGACTCGAAGAGCTGCCCGATTAGCTGCTGCAGGTATTGTTGGAATATTGAAGAAAATAGGACGAGATGGGAGTGGTGGAGTTGCAAGTGGAAGAACTAAAGGCAGACCAAGGAGAACAGTTGTTGCTATCGAGGGAGGTCTTTATGCTAATTATTCAATGTTCAGGGAGTATCTCAATGAAGCCGTGGCCGAGATCTTAGGGGAGGAGGTTGCCCAAAATGTGGTTATCCGGGTAACAGAGGATGGATCAGGAATAGGAGCTGCTCTACTTGCAGCGACATATTCATCAAACCGATAGGATTCTCACAAATGTGAATTGTATCCTACTGTGCAAATGTATAAAAAAAAAAAAGTTTCATATTATATAAAGTTGGTGTTGTGCAGTATCTCCTGGCCTCTTGTAGCTTTCTGTATGGCTGTGGGCTGACTTTTGTTCGTGCATGTTGCTCGGAGCATTTTGCCTTGTGACGTCAAGATCCACTCAGGTCTGAGATGGCTTACGTAAGTTCGGGTGGCGAGAGCCTGATGTAATGTGGGCGCCCAAGTCTAAAGCTTGGTAAGCCCACGGAATTGGGAATCGGGCATTACTTCAAGGTTGGTGAAAGGCACGTCTGATGCAGTTTTGGCCGTACGTATTTGTTCATGGGTAAGTGGTGGGGTCCAGATCGTCCCTTTTTCTGATTCCAATGGGAATAAAGGAATGCATCAGCCATTCATCATATTCGCATTAGGACATTGCTCAACTATTCCAAAATAAGAAACATATATACTTTCACCAATAATGCCCCACCTATATATATCTATTGAGTTTTGGATGGCAGTCATACAACATAAAGTTATTTTTTTTTTTTTTTAAATCAATACCCAGGATTTGGACTCTGGACCTTCTGAAGGGAAACACTTGGGACCGAGGCTTTAAAAAACTCCAGACTTTACCGACCTACTTTAATCCCATAATAAATGAGCAAATTAGCAGTAGAGGCAGAATGAAAGCAAAGCCTTGCACATTGTTTTTCACTTATCACAGAACTGAAATGTAAAACCTCTTGGATGACCATGAAAGAAGAACACCCATTAACATTACAAATCTTATGTCCTCGTTATGTAATCCGTTGCATAAAAAATTATCTTTTTCCCTCTACTTGCGCCGCGATCTCCAACCATTTTCTGCCAGGGTTTCTCATTATGGAGATTAAGGTTTCATACACATCAGATAAAAATAAGAAATGATTTGGGAAAACAAATAAAGTAGGAAAAAAAGAAACAAAAACAAACCCTTTTTTCTCCCAAAGCAAAATGGAGGAGGAGAAGAGGTGGTGTCTGAGCTCTTTGTCGTTGAATCTGATGGTTAAGCTTTTGTTCTTGACGGAGATCGTGGAGATCTGCCCCACCACCACTCCTCCCTCGATCTTGTCATTTTCGTCCATCCCTCGCCACCACCGTGGAGCCAGCCACCAGGCCCTGCTTGCAGTACCCTTTTTTTTTTAAGGGGCTTGCAGCGTTTTTTTCGAGCCACGCTGCAAAATGAGCTGGCACCAAACACAGAAGATTAGGGTTCTATGCATGTACCATCGTAATGGCTTTATTTGAAATGATCAAATAGTGTCAAGTTTGAGTCAACCTTGAGATATGAAGGATTCTCCAACCTGATCCAATTGAGCTTTAGAAAATTGCTTATGCTGATGCTCCCAGAATCCATATTTGCCTGCATTTTTATAATATAAGTATGAAGCTCTTAACAAAGCTAACTTAAGCCATACATTAACCAATTCAGCCCTGCTAAACCTAAATAATGTTGCTTAAATTTTCAAGTTCTTTTTGTCCTTTTTTTTTCTTTGAAAGAACTAGTATGGATGGAAGCTTGACTGAGAATTGAGAATCATAGTGAGGACGAGAATCAATTGACGCCTCTTACATTAAGACATGAGACAAGCCAAACCAATCAATATACAAACAAGTTTAGCTAAAGTTTGGTTATATCCAAAAGCCTCCTTTTAAATCATTAAATTTGATCAAGTCTCATTTTTCCATCGCATGGGATCCAGTATTCTTCACTTCATTTCCACGATTCTAGTGAATCTTTAATGGGAGATATGTCTAAAATTTTTTTCTACTTCCAAGGAATAGGCATGAATCCTAAATTGCCACTCGTTAGCCCAATGAAGAGAGTAATTGTGACCAAATAATGAACTCAAACTTATCAAATTAAACCTCATTTGGTTATTAGCCCAATCAAACTTGGGCCCAATCTTAGACCCAAATAATGGGCCTGACCCGCACCTCTTGCGGCCCTAGCAAGCATCAAGCCGTGCCATGGTCGCAGAACGATCCCAAAACCCCCCAAAGCCCTCTGGCTCACCCACTCTCCATCCTCCCTTCTCGCGGCTTGCTTCGCTTCTTTCCATCATCCTCTAACCTCCCAGCGAAAAAACCAGGGCCGGAGACGATCGATGGCCGCCGAGAACAAACCCAATTCCAGCTTCAACAACAGCAAGGGCAAGAAGAGGAAATATCTCCCCCACGGCGTATAGTTCCATTCTTCTCCGTCTCTCCATTCAATGTTAGAAATTAGAGGTTTTTATCTGTCTATTTGATGCTGATTCAGTTGTTGGGTTTGGTTGGATGATGTGGTAGAAACCTGTGAAGAAGGGGTCGTATCCATTGCGTCCCGGAGTGCAGGGTTTCTTCCTTACCTGCGACGGGGAAGGGAGCGCCAGGCCACCAATGAAGCCCTCAATCTTCTCGAGACCGTACGTCCCCTCTACTCACTTTGTTCTTCCTGGTTCGTTCTAAAGTTGCTCAAGAGAAGCTTCAAGTCTCCATCTTTCTTTCTTATTGTATGCTTTTGGATTGGGTTTGTATGCTAGAACCCTTGTTAGTTACTGGTCCTGATGAGATGATCTGCTCTTGGAATGGTTCTCTTGTTGGCATTCATAGGCTCAAAATCCAATCTTTATCGTCTGTATATTTGTTCTTGCACTTTTTTTTTTTTGGTAATGTTTCATACTTCATGCTCTGCTTTCAGTTTCGAAAATTTTGGTTTATCCATGCTGTCTTGATTCTTTCTCTTCATATCCCACTGTGCTGCGGCTGTTTTGTTTTATGCATTGCTGGTGGGTTTCATCTTTCGATTTATGTCATCCGCCATGGTCATTGCTTTGCTCACATATTTTTAACCGAAAGAGCAGCTAGTCAATCGTTTTCTCATGTATTCATCCGTGGAGAATGAGTGGCTGCTGCTTTGCCCACTATGCTGCTGCTGTCCTCCACCATGGTTTTATCTTTTTATGCATGACTTTTTGTTTCTTGTTTTGCCTATGAGAGATCACATTCTAGTTTTTCAGTCCTGAAGAATATATTCTTCTAGTTCTGATCTCTTTCTTATTCTGGAAAATGAGTCAATTTTTAACCCAGCTACTTGTCAAAAATAATTCTTTCACATTTTTAAAGCTTCTTTAAGTGATTTTGACATTCCTCTTAATTGATGACATACTAATCATCTGCTTTAAAGAGCTAGATCACTCACAAATTTTTAACTCACCCATTATGTGATAATGCTTTTGAAGAAAAAGGCTCGGAGCTGTGAATTTGCAACTATATGATGCAAGATGGCTACGGTGGGATGATGGAAGACTGGCCCGAATTCAGCTTTACAATTATATTTGAGAACTTCACCTATTACTTAGTAGTGGCAGGAAGGAAATCTAGCTTGGAGAAAGTCATAGCATCTTATCCATATGACCATGTATTCATAACCGAAAGAACAAACCTAGTCCCACTTATTTGATGTGGTGTTGTTGAGTCATGCTCTGCCTTTATCTTTTATCAGGCCATATAGTCATAGCATCTTATCCATATGACCATGCATTCATAGCTGAAAGAACAAACCTAGTCCCACTTATTTGATGTGGTGTTGTTGAGTCATGCTCTGCCTTTATCTTTTTATCAGGCCGTATTTCTAGATACATGATTATAATTAATTTACAATCTACATTCACTTGTGGCTTGTCAATTATGATGCCTGGACTGTTTTACAAACTTGGCATCTTAGTACTACTCATTGTTTCTTAAATACTGACATTAGAGGCTGCATGGGTAGTCTAGTACCTTTTGAGTTCTGATTGACTTAATTAATTCTGCTCCTTCACAGTCACATGTTGGAGTTTGAATGAATTTATGTGGGCAAAAATAGCATGCTTCGATTGGAGGTTTCTTAAAAACATGTCAGACAGCAGAAAATTCAAGATGAGAGGCACCGATCAGAAAATTTTGGAAGCATGTGCATTTGGAAAAAACAAGAATTTAGATACTCTCATAAAGTCCATGACTACTCACAGAAAGTCCATGAACTAATCTGTAAATGTAGTCAAGCAGCTGGAGTGTTTTAATAGTATTGCAACATTAAATAAAAAGAATATTCAAAATTAATATTGGAAATTTAGTCAAACAGAATATTCCAAAAAAAATCAGTATTTATAGGATTTGTGGCAACTTTTTTTTGGACACAGCTTGGCACTTATTTGAGAAAGTCAAACACAGGGTCAGCAGCATACAGGTAGATCCTCTGTGTATAATAAATGGGATCTTCATTTGTTCTAATTTGGCTGTTCTTCAATCAGTAATTATAAATATTTGTAAGTTTATTAAAATACTCTGAGCATATTCATTTATCTTTCCTATCATATCTTGGCAATCATTTCATATAGGATACCTGCATCTTTGTCCATGTGTCAAGATAAGCTGGTTTCATCAACACATTTGGAAATCTGAGAGTTCTGTTTGTGAATCCCAAGTGGGATTAAGTTATGTTGGGAATTAGCTGCTATAGCATGCCATGTCGATAAACTTTTTGGCATTAATGTGAACACTATCCCTTTTAATCTAAGCTTGGACAAGTATTTGGCATTATTAGTAATATCTTACGTTACCTGCTTTGTAAGAAAAGAAGAATAATTTTAAATCACCCCCAGTTCCAGCATGTAAAGCCTGAGCTGATTTGCTTTGCTAGCAGTCCCTGCCATTACTGTCTGTAGAGTTCTTTGTCTTCATACTAGCTATATGATGAAAATTTTCATTTATTAGTGGATTATTCTCCTTTTCTTCACTCTTTTTATTTGTTTCTCTTTTCCTTGTTTCTTATCAATTGTATTCATTAAACATACAACATGGCTGTGACAAGTAACTATTGCGTTCTTATGTAAGCCTGTCCCTTTATTGGATATGCAGTTTTATGAAGAGCTTGTGAATGGGAAGGATTCAGGTGCAAAATGTAGGACTGTTCCCATGAACCATTGAATAAAAAATTAATTTAAGGACTTGGATTCTTCCAGTGATGAAGATGAGGCTGCTCCTCATGGGGAGGAGTCAGATACTGAGAAAAAAGCAGCAGACAGTGAGGACACGCCTTCAAAGGATCAGCTAGAAGATGGGGTTCCTTGCAAGGAGGGATCGGATGCTGAGAACATGTAGAAGAAAATGAGGAATTGCCATCAAAGAAACCGCGCCTAGAAACAGATACATCAAAACATGATCATACAGTATCTGATGAAGTTAATGATAAACCAATTGACGAGTTAATTGAAGATGAGCTCCAAGAGTTGGGAGATAGAAACAAGGTTGGTTTAGTTATGGAAAATTTAGAATTTTATGAACTAATTTGCTATATTACTTGGGAGGATCAAATGGAAATTGCGATGGCCTAGTTTAATTTTATTTTTTTCTAGCTTGCCGATTATTGTTATAACTGCACCAGTAATGTGGATGTTAATTATATTTATTTCTTTTTTGATTTTTCTTGTTATGCTTTGTTGTTTGCTGATGAGCATATGCAATTTTTATTTATATTATCATGGGGTAATAATCATTTAAAGCATATCTTGAATTATTGTCATTATTGTTACCATTAATGTTGTATAGTCTTTTGCCTTCCCTTCCGCGCTTGTTTTGTTGCTGCATGACTTATGATGTTGTAGACTTCACAAATATGTTAGTTGACTTGAGTTTGATGGCAGATATGTTTTCCTCTGCCTACTATTCGTTTCTTTAAGTTTGTGCTGCACTTCTCATTCTTAGGGACACTGACAACTACTCGTGCATTGCATACATCCGCATACTAATTGTTCCAAAGAAAACTGTCAGAAAGTTTTAATTGAAGATGTTAAATATCAGTTTAACTAATTTCTTAGACATGGACATAATGGAATCATTGGGCCCCAACTGCAGTAAGTTTCATATTTGCCATACTAACCAACCTTGCATAGTGGAATTGCACTCTTCCAAGTTTTCAGGGCTTTTTTTTCGGTTTAATTATACTTCACTAGATCTCCGCACTTGTGGTGCATGTGCTTGTTCAGCAGATGGTGTCCAAGGCCATGCATCACTATTGAACGGTACTAGAGGCTTATGCATCATTGTTATAGAAATGTTATCCTTTTTTAGAGATACTTGGTGGTATATATACTGCATTGAATTATACTGTATATGCTTTTGTTGTCATCGCATGCTGTCTGTGGAAGCTTGCCTCTGTTGCAATCACATTTGTAAGGTGTTTGCCCTTAATAGAAGATCATTGTAGCCTTTTGAATCTCATCCAAGTGAAATGCCCTCAAGTTTTGCAAATTGTCATTTGTGGATTTGATTGTTGCCAGATTAATTTAATTACTTTGGTCATCACTTGAATTGTTGAATATCCTCATTAATCATTACATTGCTGAGATTACATTGTTTTCTTGCCCAGCTAGTCTATAGAGTTAGCCATATGGCTGTAGACATAAGCAAATGCACATTCTCTGGATGCTGCTGGTTGCTAGAATTTTTGTAGTCTTTTGATATTTATCCTTTTCTCTTCCAATAATTAGCCAAATAGGTCCCCTGTGTATGATTTGCTATGTGCTGGTTGCATTATTTGTTTTGGGATTTCCCTTCTTCAGTCATATCCACTCCTCTCTCTCTCTCTCTCTCTTCTCTCTCTGTGTGAGTGTGTGTGTGTGTGAAGAAAGATGGTGGTTTGGCTATCCATCGATGAAAAAGGTACAAATGAGCAGACCATGAAAAGATCTTGAAACTAAAGATCATCAAAATTACTGGAAACATCGTGATCTAAAGCAACTAATATATTTTTCCAACTTAGGTGAAGCAAAACGCTTGCAGTCTAACCAGAAAAATTCCAATTCTTTGATGTTTTTGGCCACATTAGCCTCTGATTCCTGAAGAACTTTCTTATTACTCTCTTTCCTGATTCTCCACCAACTAGGATGAGTATGGGCCTCCAACAATCTTGCAGCTTCTTGCTAGCCCTTTTCTTTCTGCATTTATTCCAGCAACATGCAGGTGTTCCTGGCCTATGGTCAATCCTTTCTTTGTTTTTGAAAGAAAATGTTACTGACAATAGCAAATCTGCTATTAATGAATAAATAAAGATCATTCTCTTGGCCCGTTTTACCTAGTGGACAAACATTTAGGTGAGGCCCATTTCTTTTAGGGGGTGTTTGGTTCGCAACCGGAATCAGAATGGGAATGAGAATCGGAATGGCTTGGAATCGGAATCGGAATAGCCAAATCCCCGAAGCCAGGGTTCGCCGTACCGGGCCGGACCGCCCGGTATGAGGCGTACCGAGCCGGATTGGTACTTTACCGGTCCGGTTCGGACATTTTTTTCGAAAAACTCCCCGAACCGCACCGAACCGCTCAGTTCGGTCCGGTTCGTGTCCATATCGCCCACAATCGGACGGTATGGATCGATTCGGTCCGGTTCGGCGTGAACCGAATTGTGCCGACATGTCCACATGCAAAAAGTGGGAGGGGATGGGGTCGAAGAACTTTTAAATGATTGAGTCTGTTTAGAGTTCTCTGAGAAGTCTCAGAGAATTTTCGAAGCTTAT
>KE504771.1:1074458-1102260 GCA_000441515.1 Elaeis oleifera | reverse complement strand
GTGTACCGGTACCGGACCGGTATGCCTAGGCGTACCGTGTGTCGGTACTGTACGGTACCGGTCCGGCACCGGCATGCCGTCCGGTACCGGTACAGCGAACCTTGCCTGAAGCGTTTGGTTTGTGACCGGAATCGGAATCAGAATTGGAATGAAAATTGAATCCATAGAGGAGAGTAGGGATTGAGTTTTATATAGATTGAGTCATTCCCATTCCACTCCGGAGTCGGAATTGGAATGGGACTCCTCCCAATCAAACGGTAGGAATGGGAGTCACCCATTCCGATTCCGATTCCAAACCCCCACTCCTCCCAACCAAACACCCCCTTAGTTAGATTCAACAACCTTGCTTCTGCCAGGAGAGGATTTGACTTTCTCAGGTGCAGCAGATCTCCATATGCAGGGAAAAAAAAGGCTCTGATGGTTTTGCCAAAATTAAGAATGCTATAACTGAGAAAATACTAACAGTTAACAATCACCATCTGACTTCATCCTTCTCATTTCTAAGACTAGTCTGGATTTGATATGCATCAGATTAATGTGCTCCATCTCTTGATCTGTTTCTGATTCTAAATTTTGAACTGGAGCTTCGTGAAAGCATTCTGGAGCATCTGCAATGGGGCCAATTATTAGCTGGTTTGAGAACAGTCAAGCCTAGAACCCTATCAGTGTCTGTGAACAGTTGCCTGGACACTTGGTTGGGTAATGCAGAGTGGCTGCTACTTTGCTCCTATAAATCCACTAAAAAAAGATTGGTTTCATCTCTTCGCGAAAAAACACTATAGTTGTCGCCAAAACTATTTATCATCTTTGATTAGTTCATGTGTTTACTGAATTACAAATTGAACAGACCTATAACAAGAATGGACTTTATTTTATGCCTTGTCTTTAATGTACATATGAATAAGCTTTAATGACAGGCACGTCTTATGTGCCAACTCTAAATTATGTCTTTGTTGAGTGGACAACTTTTTAAAGGACTGATACATTGGAACCATCAGTTCATAAAAAAAAATCATTTTTATGTCTGACCAGAAATGTTAACAATCAATTTTTGCTTATACTTATGATGATGCTAGAGGCCATTTTTTCTTGGTCATCTGTAGATAGCTTCTCGCAGTTGTACATTGCATTGTTGAGACAAGCAATTATTATTATTATTATTATAGTCTATCTTTTGTCCAATTTTTAGATTGAAATCTTTACCATTAGATCATTTTTATTTTGAGTTATCTCAAATGCAAAGCTACACAAGTCCATAACAAAATACACAAGTGGCACTGCAATACGCTACTTAGTTCATTTTCATTGCGAAAGCATGAGCGAATTTTAACCACTTTATGCTAGTGTATTGACATTTTACCCTATACAATAAAATTAATTGCATATAGTAACCTAGACTGATAAATTACCCTCTATATTTATGCTGATTGTTGTTAAACATGTTGATTGCATGGTTTCTAATTATATATTTTACAATTGAGGCTACATTACTGTATTTAGACTTAACAGCATAAATAACCTGAAAATAATGTTAAAACTACATGGCGCATTTATCCATCTTGTCATGTTAACACGTTAGGTGCTGTACACTTTGTGAATATTGTGGGAAGCTTATATTCTAGGAGTATTGCAGGAAACTTGAACTTCTATTTTCTTATCTTTTTTGTCATGTAGAACTGTTTTTTCCTATGATTAATCTAGCAATTGAGCTTCTAAATCCTCAAGGAGATACAGGCTGTTGCTCAAGTATCGTATTAGGGAGAATTTGATCCAGAATTGCTATTGCAGTCCAACTATTTTCGTGGTATAGGTCCTTGTACACTGAAAGTGCCTGATGAAGGGCTGAAAAGTAAAACTGTTTCATATGTTGTTCATGAAGAATTTTCCTTGGTAGCATCTTAAAAGCTTTTTGTAGGGGTAGTTTGATAATCAGATGACAATTGAGATGAACCCAGCTTGATCAGACCCTGCTTCATCATCTCCAGCCATTAAAGCTACTAGTGTCCTTGCTGTTTAATGGGTTTCTATGCCTATTTCACTTATAAATTTCTCAGAAAAATCAGGTTACTTTCTTATTTAGCATCACTTATGTGATCCATGCTTTGTCTTTCTTTTTGTTTTACCTACTTAAATATTTTACAGTTTAATAATGATCATTGTACTAAGACTTTTCCATCAAAACAGAGGCATTTTGTGAGTCTTGAGTCAGGTTGTAATGGTGTTGTCTTCATTCAAATGCATAAACGAGCTGGAGACCCTGGCCCTGTGGACATAGTACATCACATGATGAGTTCAGCTGCTTCAACAAGGAAACATATGTCAAGGTTCAAATCTGTGCCACTCTTTTCTGTATTCAAATAAGTAGAAATCTTATATATTTATTTTACTTGCTCCTGATTTCAATAGAGATTCATAGCTCATGATTTCTCTGAGTTCAATTTTGTCACATAGGTTTATATTAAGAGTTTTACCAGCTGAGGTGACATGTTATGCATCAGAAGAGGAAATAAAAAAAGCAATTAAACCACTTATCGAACAATATTTTCCAAGTGAAGCTTCAACTCCATGCAAGGTATGCTTAAATCCTGAATTCTCATTGTTGTGGTTTTTGGCCCAAGGAGAAGAATAAACTCTTTTCATTTTTGTGTGGATATTCTTGTGAATCATTATATTACTTTTTGAGTAGGATGACACTTTTTCCCAAAAGATCACCAAAAAAGCAAGTAATCCATTCTTTTTTAAAATCTGACCTTCTAATCTAGATGAGTTGTTTCAAAGGTATTAGAAAAATGTTTCTCAATCTTGTGGGGATCAACTATTCACAACTTATTCCAGTGCCAAGATGCTACCATAAAATATTGTCAGTACCTTTAAATCAGAACTCCAATAATACATTTGGTCATAGAGGATGTTGAAATTTAATGATCCTGAGCATCATTCGCCGAACCATCCCGAATCGGACGGTTTAGGCCGTGCTGAACTATACCGGTGGAAAATCGATCCGGTTCTGCATACAAAACGGCATAGTGGCCATCCTGGAGGGAGGGAGAAGAAGAGAGGAAGAGAGAGAGAGGGAGGAGAGAGGAGATGGAGAGAGACAGGGCCTCCAGTGGCCGTCGGAGGCTATTTGAGCTTGTGCCGAAGGGCTTGAGGGTGATCGAGGCCGGAGGAGGGCCTCCACCCTCTAGTGCAAAATAGGGTTCGCCCCTATTTCACCTTTTTTTTGGGTTTTATTGCACGAAGTCGGCAATCCAGGTGCCGACTTCGCCATGCATTGCCGACTTCGCCATATATATATATATATATATTATCATTTTGGTTGAAGTCGGCAACTGGATTGCCAGACTTTGCATGATAAAATCCAAAAAAAAAGACGAAACAGGGCGAACCCTTGTTCACATTGGTGGAGGATGGAGGCCCTATTCAGTCTCAGCTGTCCTCAGGCCCCTCGGCCTGGGTTCACCGGCCGTCGGAGATGTCGTAGCGGCATCGCTGTCCGTCTGGAGGCCTCTGACGGCCTTCGAACATCTGATAAGGACCTCCCCCTCTCTCTTTCCCTCCCTCCGTGCTTATCGAGCTCGGCAAGAGCTCGGATGGCCTCTGGCAGCTGCTAGAAGCCCTCTCTTCCTCTCTTTCTTCTCCCTCTCCCCTTCTTTGCCCTCTTAGTTTGGCCCGACACGGACTGGTATGGATCCATACTGAACCGTACTGTCGCCGGCCGACCGGCACTGGGTCTGATTCTAGTTCTGTGATCCTTGACGCTAAGGATAATGATGTAGGCCGAAACCGCACCTCTCACTATCATAAGAACCCGCGAGGCCTTCGGACCATTTTAGCTTAGGTAAAGCGAAAAACAAGGCGACACGTGACTCAAAAGTGTCCAAAGGGTTCAACTTTTATAAATTAGGTCAAGTTACAGTGTTAGATGCTGTCCAGTGCACATCAGTCCAGAAGTTCACCATAAGCACAGATTAAATTTGAAGCTGAAACCACTTCCATAATGTCGAACATCAAGTAGTCTTTGCAGTGCCACTTGAATCACCTTGATTGTAGCTCAGATGATGAAGATATGGTCAAAATACTGAAGCGGTGTCAATGCAGTCTAAAACTAGAAATCTGATGGCAAGATCTATGCTGTCAGATATCCGACAGTAGTATCTGTGCTGTCCAACCTATTTTGACAGAAGTAACCTTGCCATCAGATCCATAATTAGCCCCAAAATCCCTGAAGTCATCATAGTTTGGATCTTTGTCAAACTAGAAGGATCTATGGCGTTTGGCGTGTTGTCAGACTGAATCAAGAGGTAGAAATCCTGCCATCAAATTATTTTGGTGTCCAGATTGCTTCTAAGGCTGAGAAATTGTTCTAGATTCCCAAATTTACAAGCTACTCAAGTGCTAATCGAACCCTATGCCTACTCATTCATCTTTATTAATGTGAGGGATCCTAGAGCCTGTAAATACCCCTATGTACTCAGTTTTTTGCATCAATGAAAGCTTCCATCTGGAGTACATGTAACTCGTGGTTGCTCTTAAAATTTCTTTGCATGGTGCATTCTGTGCAAGCTTTGGTGGATTCTAGAGCAAATCCTGGTGGATTCCAGGGATTGGCAGCAGCATGTTGGTGGATCCTGGCAGGTCATGGTCTTCTTCAAAGGAGCCTTGGTGCATTCCAGTCAATGACGAGGGCCTTCAAGAGTCAAGAAGCTACTAGTCATCCCTATGTAGCCTTCAGTTTACTTAAATATCTTTCGATTTGAGATTTTAAAATCGTATATGCTTTCTTATTTCTAGGATTAATTTCATTCTTGCTTAGAATAGTTTAGGTGTCTGCTGTTGTCTCCAAAGTTTGTGCTAGGCCTCGCAGCCTATGCCAGATAACCAAGGCCTCTCGAGGAAAATTGCTAATGAAAATTTTGAGTCACAAGATTAGTTAAGCTACTTTAAGATCTGGAAGATACCTTTGTAATAGCATCTACAGCAGCATCAATGCCAGAATCGGTTCTTTTAGGGAAGTTGATTCTTGGCTCAGAGAGAAGTTATGATAATTTTTTTGGTTGACATGAAGTAAAGATACAGAACACTTTGAAGAATGGTTCTTATGGAAAGTGCCCAATAACATATGCTATATTCCTTGGACATAGTAGAAAAATTACAACTTAGAATAGCTAATTAGATGATGTGCTGAAGCATTATTTGGAACCATTCAACTCTTTGTCATTCTTATGACTCTTGGTGGAGGATGACAAACTAGGGTTTGCTCCAAGGAGTTTTTGCCAAATGTCTTCTCTCCCTCTGAGCACATAAATGAACTGTTTTTGCCCATCATTTTGCTAAGGCATGGAGCAGATGGTGCCTTCAAAAGTTAGATGCTTAGATGCTTTTAGAAAACTTTATCTGTTGGAGCTATAATATTTCCTGTTTTGGAAGTTGTTGTTGGAATGTATTGCCAGCTGCGGGATTGGAATTTTGGATCTTGTTCCTAATTAATTCCTGGCTGATTAAAGATAGATACCAATCTGTGCGGCTGAGAGGATTATAAAAAAGATAATAAACAAATTTGATCTTGTCTTCTCTGCTCCTTCAAGAAAGTCAAATCCTTAACTGTTGTTTTCATTGGAACATATTTTTCATTGTTTAGAGAAGCTATTGGGATCGCTTGCTTGACTTTTCTGGAACTATTGGCTGATTTGCTTCAGATGAAGTAAAGAAGCCTGCCTTAGAAAAGTTACAGGCTTGGTTTGATAAGTAGAATGCATGCTAAAAGGAAATTTGAAGAGCATAATTAGTTGGAATGTGGAAGTAATGTCCCTTGGGAACTGTGTAATTTGTCAGCATTTATAATAATAGGTTCCAGGGTTCGCCGTCTTGGTACCGGACCCCATACCAGTAAAATTCTGTTTAATATCGATACGCGGTTTGGTACGGTACGATAATGTTAGTACACTCCGAGATGGCATACCGATACGAAACCGGTATGGTATGGTATGCTTCGTACTGGACAGTATGGGGTGGTACAGTATTCCATGATTGGTTCTCTGTTTCACAACAATAATTTGCAGATTGTTGATGCAAAGAGGGATTAAGAGGGAATTTATTTTTGGATCACAACATCATTTGCTCTCCAGTCTTTAATACAATTAGTATTTTCTATTCCTACATTCATTTCTGATTTGATGAATTGTGACTTGTGCCTTGCTGATTATCAGGAAAGGAAAAACATCCAGATGTTTTCTGACCTATTTGAACTTTTATGTATGCAGTGCTTTCTTAGAAGTAAAAATGAATTGCAATATGAGTGATTTGTTGGTAAAACTGTTGTTTATCTTCTAGTTTGTTGTGGAATTTGGGCAATAACTAGCTTAAGATTTTGGAGTGCCTTCAGGTTTCTTTCAGGCACTCAAACCCCCATCATGTTTTTTTTGTGGTGAGGGACTGGAAGTAGGGGCCTCAATTATCACATATGGATGTTTTAATGTATCTTGTCCTCGATCTGGTTTTTGTTGTGACAGTGTTCAGGTGGCCTTAGTTGAACAGCAAATAATAATTAAACTGGTTACAGTCCACCTTGGTGATGAACTTCATCCACGAGGGAAAGTCCTTGAACGGGGCACATCACTGTTGAATGAAAATGAGTGAGAGATGAATTTTTAAAATTGTCTCTGTCTCACTTGATCTCTTAGGGATTAATTTGTTTGATCACAAACACTAACTAGTCAAGGGTGATGAGGCGAACAAAAAATTTTAAATTGTAAAAACTCTCCATACATAAGTGCAGATGAATTTCAACTTATAAATGCTAAGATAAGTGCTTGGTTTCTGCTCCACTTCTAATGCCATTAAATGGTCATACTTTGGCCAACCTTAGTGTTGTGGAGCAGAGGTTGCAACCTTAATTTTTAGCTTCAAGTTCTTTCTAGTTTTCCTTATGTTGCAATAATGACTTTTGGAGTATCTACTGGGGATTTTATTTTTGAACTCTTTATCTTCAGGGAACATTTAATGTATTCCTCCATTTTTGTTGCTAGAGATCATAGAATGCAAATTGTTAAGGAAGACTCCTCTAATCCTTTCATGCATGCAGTTTGCAGTGTTGTACGAAGCACGTGCTAATACAGGTATTGAGAGGATGGCCATCATAAATGCAGTAGCAAAGTCAGTTCCCCAGCCGCATAAGGTGGATCTCAACAATCCAGATAAGACCATCATTGTCCAGATTGTCAAGGTAAATAGGACACTGCCTTTGATTATGCCTGAATATCTTATTCTTTGCCAGTCTAATTGTAAGGAACAAAGTGGATTTGTTGTTTAATCAGAAAGCAGCCGCAATTTCCAGTGAGATT
This sequence comes from Elaeis oleifera, assembly GCA_000441515.1. Lineage (NCBI taxonomy): Eukaryota > Viridiplantae > Streptophyta > Magnoliopsida > Arecales > Arecaceae > Elaeis > Elaeis oleifera. Next base: position 1,094,917 of record KE504771.1, on the reverse strand, counting down.
GCAGTCCATAATAACCCTCCTCAACTGTCTATATTTAATTGTTTTGCATTCTTTATTACCTAAAGGAACTTGTTCTTTGAAATTTCAAAACTGGAGTTACATCTTCACTCTTTGTTAGTAAAGTTTGGTTCAATCGGTATTGTTAGAATTCTGGCTGGCCAATTCACTAGAAATTTATGTTTCAGAAAACCTTTTTCTGTACTAATCAGAGAACTGCATTATTGGATCGTGGTTGTTTCTTTAACACACTTTTGGATCTGGGGCCAGTTCTGTACTATTGATTTAGTCTAGGCAAAATGTGAGGCTTAAATGAATAAGAAGATAAGGTGTCTATCAAAAAAACAAAGTTATACAGGCACCTCAGGAAGAATTTAGATGTTTTTTGGCCATGAGATTTTTTGTTGACATGAATTGTCAAATATACTTGAATTTTCGGTTGATATTTTGTTCCTTCCATAGAACATTTTGTGTAGAGAGAGACTCGAGAGGGGTGTATTAGTGGAGAAGAGAGTGTCTATATAGGTGTTTCTATTTGCACTCCAAATCTTTATCAAGGAATTCCATGTGCTTGTCTTACCAAAATTTTGGCAGAAATTATGAAGAGTGAAAGTTTAACAAAGGAATATTGATTTTGGCGTTCTTTCCTACACCAAAAAAAAAAATCAAGGTTACCACATTTTGCTTGGAAGTGGTTGGATGTAGGTGGCGTTATACAGTTGAATGTGCATATTACTAATATGGAAGCTTGACTACAGGTTGAAAGAATCCTTATTAGTTAAAGTTTGGAGTTGCCTCTTTGCCCAGCTAATATCCTCCCATAAAAGGAGAAATATTTTGTCATTGATGTCAATGAGTTTATTCGTCCTTCTAACTTCTAAATATATTGATAAACATGTTTTTGTGTTCTGGTGTTGCTAACAATGTTAACGTTAGATGAAGGAAAATTTCTAGATTCTTGAATCACAAATAATTGGTTATTGCTAGCTTAAACATCTGCTGCACCACCGAGTTAAAATGTAACCTGAAAAATGTCTATAAGAAACCCACCTTATGTATCTTGGAGCCTATATATTAAGCATAAACATTTGCATACCATAAAGAAATGTGATGCTGCAAAGTGGGTTTCATAGTTCATAAATCATATATGAGACTATTATGTGTTGCTTCTCCATGGTGGGGTTTAATATTGTCAGGTGTAAACATCAGCAGATGAGCCATGATCAACTTCATGGCAAGCTGGTTTAATTATTTCTTTCATATTTAGAACAGATTAGATTGAAATTCTCTAATATTTGACAATCATATAATTATCATTTGTGTATCTTTTTTTTTTTCCTGAGATCCTGAATAATCTTATACAATGCAAAATTTATGCAGACTATTTGCTTGGTTGGTGTGGTTGAAAGGTATAAGGAGCTTTCCAAGTACAACCTAAGGCAATTGACGTCGCCACAACAGTAGTCCTGTGATGATCTTGGAAGAACTGGTAGAAGAAGTTGATTCTTGCATGCTTCATCGCCAAGACATTGTTGAGAAAATCTAGAGCTGAGGAGAGTGTCGAAGAACCTGTCTGGGCAAACCATATGCCTGACATTCGCTAAGATAGTGTATTTCTTGGAAATAGCTACAGCTGGATGAGGCCTCTCATTTTCTAATCCAAAAGCATGCGATTCAATATTTCCAGAAAGTATGTAGGTTATCTGGATTTAATTTTGATTTGCTAATTTACGTGTAGAAAATAATCCACATGCTTGTCAGAATCTGGTTCTGTTTTAAATTTCTAAATTTTATTATCAATAGAAACTATTGACTTGCAAGTAGTTCTTGCCTTGATCTATCAGCGCTGTTTCTTGTTTCCTGGTGAACAAAGTGATGTAAATGTTGGAAATTATGCACCTGACTTGTGGGAAATTATACTGTGTTCTGTCACGGGCTAATTTTGTGCCGCCTGGTGACTTTATAACTATCAAGAATAGCTTTAGAAGGGTTAAGACCTGCTGCCTTGCAGTTGTTGAAGGTGGAAAAGGTTAGAATAGAGGACTGCTCAACAGGGACATTGCTGTCTTGTTTACTAGACAGAAAGAAAACTTGATTCATGCAAATTTGATTTGTAGAATTAGCTGCATAGCTGTTACATATACTTGTTCTGTTTTTTGGGGCATCTTATGAAAGTGAAGCGTGATGCCTTACTGATATGATATTGCCTTTAATGAGTCATAACTGGAAGGTATGTTACTCTCACGGTTGATGAAATACTCAATGATGTCAGATTGGACAACTAATATATTCAGATTAATCCGGAGAAAGGCTACTTGGTGGACATATGTTTGTATGCTCATAAAACGCAATTAACTTCTGTTGTGCTGCTGGAACATTAATAATTGTTCTCTTCTCATTTCCTTTTATCACTCATGTTCTTTCATTTCTTAATTCTTACATATGGCTTTCCCCTTACAGATTTCTTATCTCTCCTCTCATCTTCCATGTTGCAGTCTTAGGCTTGGCATGATGGCATGATTTGTTTAGCTTCCATGTGGCAGACTTGCTTCTCAGGTTTTCTGTGCATGACCTCATTGAGTTTTTAAACAGCAGTCCCAATTCTGATTAGTTTTTTTTTTTTTAAATTAATAATTGATTGGTTAGTTCATTGAATATAAGTAAGGCCAGATTGGAGTTGTTAAGAATGATATGAGATTTCTTCACATCTGTGTGTGTGTGTGTGTGTGTGTGTCGTTTTTGAAATAGAGGAGGCCGGAGCCACCACATAGGTACCTCGGCAAACCAAGTTTAATGCTCGTATAGCCAGGATATAAACGGTGTGGAAATTGATCTCCTCCACTTCCATTGGGTGTATATAATTGGTTTTGATATCTCAAATATGGCTGCCGCGCTGGTATGGAAGGTGGTGGTAACGGCAAATTGTGTCATCTATTGCCGAATAGCAATTTCATACTTTCTTCTTTGTTTTCGAAATCTCCATTTCTTTCACCTATTCGGTAGAACCACGAGACGGTGTTTTCTCATCCAAGGAGTTACTCGATGAAAGATAGACCAGATTGGAAACATACAGGTTTTGAGATGGTAAAAACTACTGAAATTTCAAACATTTTGGAACCAAGGCAGCATTATACTGATAACCCGCTAGTATATTGGAGTGTAAAAGAATCATGAATGACTTCAAGTTTGGAACTATGCAACAAATTTGATCCCTTTGAAAGAAAATACTGTCAATTTGTATCTGAGGCGACATTTTTCCTTGTTCAAAATTCTTCAGGGGTTGAGATATTCAATCCAAGGTGTTGTGAATGTGATGCTGATGGTATATAGACAATATTAGGGGAATAAGTTATGATATGGTGATTTTGTAATCTGTAATTCTGATGATCCTGTGCGAAATGAGTGCTTTCAAATGATTGCATTACATCGACAAATTATATACTAGTTTCGGCTCCAAGTGTCACGCTATACTACAGTAGCCATTAATTATAGAAGTTCAATAATCACAGACCATCAACTCAGCTTAGCTTCGCAAATAATCATCTGGCTGATTTGGTCAAGCCTCCAGCATATTTTTTAGGGATGAAAGTAGTATGAATATTATTCGTTCGGATTCATTTTTATATCCGAATTAATCTAGATATGAACAGAAATTTGAGGATCCGACTAATATCCGTATCCGTATCTATATCCGTCAAAGAAAATGGATATGAATATGGATAGACAACTATCCGATCTGTATTCGAATATCCGAATCTACATATAATCTTATATAATTTTATATAATAATTATTAATTTAAAAAATTATACAACCATAAAATATATTATTAACTTGATTTATCATTTATTTAGTAATATTTTTGATTCTGCAGTCATAAATTTTAATTATTTAAGTAATATTTGTAATTATATTCCCACTTTTAGTATTCGAATTGTATCGTATTCGTTTAAAATAATATGGATATAAATTTTTACATCTGAATAATATCTGTATCCGTATTTGTATTCGTCAGATAAAATAAATATAGATATGGATATGATGATATCCGATCCGTTTTCAGTCCTAATTCTTTTTGTTTCTAATCCCTGGACTAAGCGACGATGGATTGTTGTCTCCTTCACTTTGTTCCTTTGAAAGTTCTTGGCCATTTGATATCAAGTATCTTGCTTGTGACCCTACTCTCGTGTCCTTTTGAGTGTCTTTCCACTTGAAAGGTACAACCAGCTAATGTTGGTTCTCTTACAATGTTGAAGCTTCATGAAAGATGAAATATATAAGTCTCTCTTCTTTGTATAAGTTTGTCCATGTGATAGCTTCATTCCTTTAATAAATTTGGTAACCCATCACCATTTTTCTCAAAAGAAAGGGGAAAGAATAGAAATAGAAAAAAAAAAAATGTGGTATACGACTAATTTTTTTTTTGATCTTAAAAACAAAGAAAAGAACATTTGGAAGGACATTCTGGATTGAATTGTCCAGGCCCTTTTTGAACAGTATTTCTTGTAAGTCGCAAATCATGTTACTTTAAGTGAATGGACGCTTCTTAAGTCCACGTATGGCATCCAAGGAAATATTAAATTGGTAGTAAATGCTTAAGATGCCGCCCATCAAAAAAGAGGAGCCTACAAAGGATTCTCAAAGGATCAAAAGTTCATCACCTTCCCCATTGAAGCACATAATTAGATTTAACCGGCTGTAGAGTTCGTTTCATTACGCATGGATCTATGATATGGATACTAAAATCATATCATCAACATTGCAATCATACAAGCTACTACTTTTTTGTAACTTTCCATGTAAACTCTGTCAAGGACAGCAAAAAGGAAGCTATGGGGAGTTGCATGAAGATAAAAAGCTATCTTTACATCTTAAGGCTCCTTTGTGGGTCTATATTCCAACTTTTTGTTCATGGTTTGTCCTCAAATTGTGCAAAGCTTTTGAAACAAATTTCCTTTCTGAAATTGATAGGAAAATGCTCAGTCACCACCCATTCCAAGAGACTTCTGAAGATGAAAAACCTGACTGTCTTCCATCATTGAGTAGTACATAATAATTTATTTAGGAAAATGCCACTGTAAAACATGTTCCAAAATATTGTGAAGGATGAGATTAATTGTGCAAATTATAAACTCAGCACTCATACAAACTGTGTTTCTTTAGGAGCCTGAATCACTCTTTTGTAGTTCTCAGCAATCAAATCACAGTACTGGCAGAGTGGGGAGGAGGACATTTCTTTCCTGAATAGTGAGAACAGTCTACCATTTCTCATAACAAAAGTAAATCCTACACTCTGCCATACCAAACCATAAATTTTGAGGAACCAATCTCCAAATCAACAAAGTGCCTTGATACTTTCAAATAACCAGAACAAGGCAGCACACCAAAACACCCTCTATTAGATCTATGAAGTTTATATCAAACATCCTTTATCTACTGTAATATGATGCATTTCTTCAGGCCTTATCCTTCTCTACTCCACTATCTTTGCCCCACTATATTCCTTGGGCACCCACCAAACCCTCAAGCTCTTATCAAGCCCCCCACTATAGAGCATAAACCCCTCTCCAACACTATAGCAAGAGGCCTGCAAGCACTTCACTGGCCCTTCATGCCCTCTTATGACCCCACCCTCCAAAGCCCTCCCCACTCTCCCTCATCCACACACCAATACTCTTATCAGCTGAACCACTGCACACAAACTCCCCATGGAACACAAGCACAGCACAGCCATCTCATGAGTCCTCACATCACAAACCAACCTCCAATTGTCCCTCCCAACATCTCTTTCCCATCCCATAACCCGCCCATCGGACCCTCCGCCGTATACCAATCTCCCTTCATTGCAGATGATCACCGCATTCCACGACACGTCCCTGCGGCCCTCCAACACTCCCTTCAAGCAATGCATGCTCCTCCCCTTCTCCCAAACCTTGATCTTTCCATCGGCCGATGCGGAATAACAAGACCCTTGTGCGCAACTAGGCCATTGATGGCATCATCATGCGCTCTTATCGACTCCAAGCACCGGAGGTCTGCCACCCTCCACACCTTCAAGGTCTTATCCCAAGACCCTGAATAGATGACACCACCATAGACTGCAAGACATGAGATACTATCGGCATGTTCGATCCATAGCTTGCGGTGGTTCCGCCGGGTTTGAACATAATTGCTCTGCCTCATGAACTTGCAGAAGTAGTCCTTGGTCGTCGGTAGGGTGGCGGTGAGCCGAAAGATGTTCTCGGAGCTTCGCGACACCTTCCATACTCTGATCCTGCTGTCCTGATGAGCAGAGAAGACTCGGTTCCCGACAGTTACAAGGGCCTTCACCGAGCCATCTCCATGACCAAACTTTGTGAACCGGCGGAGGTCGGGCTGCTGCCAGGCGATGATGTCCTTGCCATGGGAGGCACTAAGAATAAACTCGCCACAGAGGGCCAGGCAGGAGACAGAACCAATATGGCCTGAAAGAATAGCCAATGATTTGTGCCGCAAACCTCTGGTAAGCGTGTTTGGAATGCAGCATTGAGGCTCTTTTGGTGGTGATTGGTTTGGTGTCAGGCTGCCTTCAGAGTCGCTACTGCTTGAAGATTTTGCGAGCAATGGAGTTGATATGGTGGGCTCTGAATACGCCATTGGTTGCAGCTCTTTTTGAGCAAAATTGTTTACAATTCTTTTAGCTAAGGATTGCATGGAGATGGGGAATGGGAATGGAGAACAAGGGGAAGAGAGAGCCGTTGGAGACAGTATATTAAGGAGAGAGAGAGAGAGAGAGTGGTGTTAGATTTCTCTACACTAAGGTTAGAGGTTTCAGAGATGGGTTTGTTGGGTCGGTGATGGTTTTTGTATTTAAAACGGTGGAGGGCGGTTCAACGGCTACTTTGGAAACAAGCACCCTTTGGTAGGGACCCACACGCTCCTCCAGCTTTTGGGGTGGGAGGAGCTTTTTAAGGTTGAATGGAGCCTGTGATGGAGTCTAGCTTGGACTTGTGTGTCCTGTGAATGGACCAAATGCTCATATCTTTCAATTTTGTGCTTATTATATTGAGGAGGGATTCTTTGCTGCCATACTTTGATTGGCTACAAAATATTGGCCTTGAAGATTTGCTGCATCAAAGTGTATTCCACATAACTTATATGAAGTGACTTGTGAGTTAGGCTAAAAGGAGAGTACCATGTTTTCATTGGCTAAACCTTAATTGGCTCCCATATTTGCTATCAGAGTGTGTTCCACATATTCATATTTGCACAAGCAGTGTAGTGACTTATGAGTTAGGCTAAAAGGTAAAGCTGAAGAAGATATGGTGCCTATGTACCAGGTAGGACTACATGATGCTGTACTTATCAGATAGATCTTCCTTAGATTCTGGCTAGTTGAAAATGGCCACATACTACATTGGCAGTGGCAACCATGGAAATGATTTGCAAGTCTAATAGAATCTATTTAAGAAAATTACAAGGATTTCACTAATTTTAGTGTTTTCATGCTAATGGACATCCAATTGTTATTTGGCTTGTGTTGTTAACAAAATCATCTTAAAATATCTGACTGTTGTTTACCAAATCCTCTGAAAAATCTAAGATGGAAAAAGATTTTGAAGAGCTAGCAACAAGTATGAAGGTTAAAAATTGTAGATGTGATCATGTGGTTAGTGTCTTTGATGAATCGTTGGCCTCAAATATAAAATACATTTTTCTGAAGAAAAAAAGCTATATATATTAAAAGAGTTGGTTACTCTTGTTTGATGGAAATGTTGGCACCCTGCTAATCCAGTGGGCAAGATTTATTTATTTTGTCTTTGGCGCATTTCAAAGCAATCTGATGACATCCCAAGTCACAATCTTTAGCTCAGATAGGATCGCATGATCATGTCTTTTTGATGGCCATGTGCCCTCCAACTCATGCTTTGTAATGCGGCTTTACTCGGCAACACAGAAGCCTAATCAGCGATGATTAAATTGCGCTCAAATCTAGAAATCTCAAGGAATTATAGGATGTGACAAAAAACTAGCTGATGTCTTTTCTTCTTCTTCTTTTCACTTTTTTGGAGGCAAATAGGAAGGAAGGCCCTACCACAAATGCTATCAGATGGAAGGAAGAACCAATAGGGAGGATATATATGCCATCCAAAATCTTCAAGAATGGCATAATTTTAGTTGGACCAGATTCACTACCAAATTGGTGGATCGGTCCAACCACGAAGCAACACGTGTGGAAGTGCATGTATTGTATTTCTGATTTGTGCAACCTTATGCTCATTGCTCCATGATGGACCTAGTCTACCAGCTGAGCAATGGACTTGGTCCAACCATTACTCACTCCCGAGAATGACTACCACGCTAAGGAACTCACTTTCGGCAACACCCTCTTACAAGACTCTTATATTCTTACTGTAGTAATCTCAAAGGAACTCTTTGAGGTCTTTTGATTTGGTAGGGGACTCTCAACGCCTCCATTTTTCCTTATTGTTTGGTGGGATCCACAATCCCTGTTTATTTATACGGTAAAGGCATGCTAAGCTTCCGTATTCAATTGGAGGCCACCCTACACGGACCTTGCCTTGAGGGGTATGTTTTGTTCATATAATATCATGTTTAAAAGGAATGTAACTTGTCTTTATATTTTATATTCATTTCTACCCTTTAGACCGACATCCAATGTGCTCATGGCGTAGGTTTTATTCCCTCCCGCGAGGAGGGATGAACTTTCCATGAATTGGCGAACTTCTCCAGAATTTAATATATATGAACTTTAGTTCTAAACTTTTAAAAGTAACTTACATTAATGATATACTAGAGAACACAAATATATTAATACATTTATAAACCGGGAGCGTCTTCAAAGAATGGTAGAAGGAGAATCGCCAAGATTATCGCTAATCTAGGTTGCGGTGAACTTCGGATGCATTCAAGTAAAAGTTGCAATAATCTGTTTGAGAAGTACTTTTGGTCCTGAAATCTTACCTAAGAAAAGGTTATTCGATGCGCATTTATCTACTGGTTGAACAATCCAATAGACTATTTCAGTTGATGGTTTGGTGCTCTAGACCGGTTGGATAGTCTATAAAAGGTTCTACTTCAATAAAAAGTTTAATATACTATAAAGTAATAGAACGATGCTGATGTTCTTGGCTCGACATAGTTTATTTTGATCTTTTAGAAATTTAATTTGTGTTAGGTTGAAATAATAGTACATGATGAAGCTCTGGAGCTTTATTATGTGCATATAAACAATTCTCCATATGGGGCAAGAGAGGATGGTTGTAACTCACAGAATTTGTTGATCTACATGCTAGGTTAGTCAATCAAGGAGTTGCCAAATCAGGAGTTGTCAGCCTGATAAACTTTTCATGTGAGCAAAATCCCAGTGCCTCAAAACATTTTCCAAAATAATATTAAAATTAGAAAGAGAACATCATCAATCCTTATTCAAACTATAAAGAAGAGAACAAACACCAATCCCTTCTTTAAGTTCTCACCTCTCCAAACTCATGCATTTGAGTAACATGCAAGGAGCTCAACAATTTTATATGGCTTGGAGCACTTCACTTTAGGGCACCAAAGAGTTGTTGGACCAAGCTTTTAGAAACTTCCCTTTGGTTTGGCACAGGACCACTGGTCCTACTAATTGATTCCACAATTTAAGGCATGCTAATCTCAAGTATTAAATCAAGACCATTTTTTATAGGCCATGCGTTAGGCACAGGCACTAAAGAATCAGTTCCACACCGACTTTCAAGTGTTATACGATGATTGTGGCCAAAACTTCCGCACAAAATCTTGCCATAGCTTTAGCGAACTGCTCAAGAAAGCCAAATAAGGAATGAATTGCCTAAACAAAGGGAACCAAGGGATAATAATGTATTACAGGTGTTCATAAAGTCATCGAACAAGCTAATTTTAAAATAATAATAGAGAACTCGAATGATAAATTAAGTTGACAAGAACCTTTTGGAAAAGTATAAAAGCGAAGGGAGGGACACCCCTGCTGATTACCAATATTCTTTGGTTTTATAGATTTCCCATGGGCCCCAGTTCACACGTCGCTTGATCTGAAGAAATAAGGTGTATGCATGCACGTATGTATTCGGAGGTGCATAGAAATAATAGCATGTTGTGCTTTTTCATGGCAATACACTTGCAATACAAATGAAAATATTGAGAGAATCAAGTACATGAAACGTTGAAGCTTGTTTAACTGATTGTACATTTAAGCCAAGGAGACCAAGCAACGTCATGTACTCTGAAAATCACCGAGATATAAAACTCAATAGAACGTTTGAACAATTTGAGGGGAAATTGAGGTGGGGTTTCTGTAGTACTCTTAAACTAAGGGGGAAAAAAGACACCTCACAACATGCAACACCATAATTAATTAATACCGCTAGATAATAAAGATCTCTCTGCCTCTCCCACACAACAGCAAAAAAAGAACAAGCTTATTTGTGCTGATAGTGTAATAACCTTCTCCATTCTACCTGTTTCAAATGATCTTTTTCTTGTTCGGATTTCACCAACTAGTTGGTTAACTATAGACACTATGTTTCTCCCCCTCTCTATTCTAAGCACTTTAGACAACCATAACTAGAATAACAACCATACGGTCCAATGTTTGCATTGCCCCAAAGCCCATAAAATGAGTTCAAAAGTTCAAGCGGAAGGCAAAATCAGTCCAGCCCAGCCTCTCTTGAAATCATTCTACCAATGTAGCTAATGAATACAATACTAAACAGAAGAACAACCAACAATGGAAAAAAAAGAAAAGAAAAAGAAAAATAACCAATTTCCAAAAGTAAACATCACACATAGGTTCCAGTTTACACAACCCAATATCAACTCCTTTCAATTACTGATAATTCCAGGTAGAATTGGTAATAAATCATCACACAGAATTCTTGGACAAATAAGAGAGTCTTTTGGTGGGGAAGAATCATCTAGATCATAGCATGGCACTGCCACTTTGCATTAGTCATGCAATGACAAGATACAGCTAAAGGAACATTCTACCGGATCCTCCAGAATACCACTCCAAACATGAGAGCACATCAAGAATGAAAACAACAGAACTTCAATTGCGACAATCATCTCCTCAAAAGCTTCATGATGTCACCTACCAGATGCAAGGATCCCGTCACAAGAACCTGCATCGGTCCAACATAACGAACCATCTTCAGAATGGGGACTAAACTTCAAATTAGAGACATTCAATTGTTTAGCTAAATCTTTGCTGCATCTCAGAAGGTATGATGCGTGGATTTGTTGCAGTGTGCAGCCCCACATGGGTAGACAAATATAATCAAAACCATGATATATGGGGTGGTGGCACCAAACAAACCATATATACAGTTACCACTGCATATTATATGCTAGTAAGTCAATGGTCACTTTCCCCTACCTACAAGGTGGTCATTCAGCAGCTTTGCAGGAGAGAAGTGCCCGATTCCTAGCTCAAATTATGGCTGGCCCTCTACCATATAAAAATATTTTAGCTGAGTCACATTCTTTTTACGTCTTTTTAATTTAGTCTTGCTTTATGTGCATCTACAACTATTTTAAAATTTTAAGAGGAAAAGATCATGCCATCATTATTTTCATCATTATCCCACAAGTATTATGTGAAAATTTTGCTGACCTAAAGAAGGGGAAAAAATCTTGACCTAAGTGTGTCTGTCATTGACCGTAGGTTGAGTAGCTTTACCTGAAGTCGCAGCGAAGGGTTTCTTTGCATGGTCTCTTAACCATGTTACAGCCAGTGGCAATGATGGAATGACTGCACTATAAGCAAAATGTCTACCTCTGGGGTCACACTTTTCTAAAGGATCTCCATTAAGAAATTCAGAAGATGATGAGTTCTCAAAGTTCTGAAACTTGCAGGCATCGCCAGTAGTTACATCTGAAAGGACATAAAGCAGAAAAATAGTGATCCAGTAAGACAAGAGTCCTGCAAGTGACTTGAGTATCATGCATTGTTTATTTCTGATCACTTATAAACACTCTATTTCTGATAAGATAAATTTCACTCGTATAGCCAGTCTTGAGTCCTGACAAACAATATGGAGATCACTGTACAAGAAGAAAAAGAACAAAAAGAGACTAAAGATGCCACAAATGTATAAGAAGCCCCAAACCATTGCAACGAGTTGATGCCATCTTATTATCATAAGCAGTACTCTCCAAATTAATTGGAAATGAAAAATAGCAAATGGATTCTATCTTCACTTTCAACCAATCATGAAATAAAGCTGCTTGACTCCCAGTCTCCAAGTACAAAAAAGAAGATTCAAGTTACCAAAAAGTAGGCATTTTGAATATTGCATCATGCCATCGACGGTTTCAGGGTAAAAGCAGATATGTGGGAATATAGGCAAGGATTCTACAGTCCCAGGACTTTGACATAATTGGTTGTGCACTAGTGACAGCATTTATGAGTTTAAAAATTAATGGCCATTATTTTGACTCCTATTGTATGCCAACATGCATTAAAATGAAAAATTGCCTGCATCCCGGACTATAAAATCAACACAGATAAATATAGCACCTTTTCCATCCATTAGCTTCTCCCAAGTTCTTTGGAGGTTGACTGCCATGAAACATCTGTTGAAGGATCAGATGTCACTACTGATGCACCAGAATCAACCCTATGATATGTGGACAAGCTGGGCACAAAGAGCGCTTTTGAGAAATAGACACCTGCGGGAGATAACACAAAAGTCAATAATACAATGGCTTCAGCAGGAGAAAAAAAAGAGGTCCATGTATAAATTACAACAACCAAACATAAACCAAAGTTGCACATTTCTGGAGTTTCAAGGAACCTTCAATATGCAATTTTCTTTTACAAGCCATTCAGAATAAAACATTAGTTAAAGTCTCTAGTCACTAGTATAGTTTGTTCAAATACAAAATATGATCTTTTCTTGTAAAAAAAAAAGTATCAAAATCTAGATATACAGAATCTGGCAATAGATGCTTATTTCTGCAATTTGGATATAATGGAACATCTTATTCCATCATGTCAACAGGAGATTAGGCAATGTTAATGATGATAGGAACTTCTGTGAGTTACCCAAATAATAATATGCCATTCTTCAAATAATAGCCGACAAAATAAATATTATTGATGATGAAAGGTGGGAAATCTGTACATTAACATTTCTATTGCTTTACATGTTTAGACCAGTTGAAGTGTAATGTCTTCTCTTCTGATCGTGTCCTTCGCCACATAACAATGGTTGGATGAAGTCCCCAAAAGAAGAGAGCGTTTGGGTAAATCTTTTAAGAGACAAGGGGTACATTGTCCTATTGGTTCAAAATGAATTTCCTTAATAATTTTGAATCTTTGATAATGGATGGGTGGACAAATATGGGATTTTTCAAGTTTGCTACACTTCTCTCCAAAAATGAGTGATGGGGATGCCATCATGCTGGTACCGATGCAGATATTTCTAAAAGTTTCGGCAAAGGTTCTCATGTGTAAATTATAAGAAACCTTGCCTTCTATATCTGCCACCCATAATGTTTTCATGATTTCATCAAAAGAGGGTGGTCCTTACAACTATTATTTTCTGAAGCCTTAAGAAGGCAAAGGGAAGGAACCAGAACCCCATATATTGGTTTTGTCATGAAATGGTACAAACTGGTACAGTATCTATATGGTCAGTATGTACCAAGACTCATAAAATCAATAAAAATGAAAAGCAACTAATAGGGTATTGGTACAGACTATAAACACTGACTGTAATAGACCAGTATGGTCCAATCAGTTTCGTTATCCCGAGGGTGGTACTACTACCAAGTTTCTGTTGGAATAGTACACCAGTGGTATTGTCTCATTCCAATGACATTTGATTCCTTGAAAGGAACAGTTGTGAGTTTTAAAATCAAGATTAAGAGGGCTAAACATCACGATGAAAATCAAGGTTTGCCATACTGTACCAAACCAAGTGGTACAGGGACATACCATACTATATCAATTCAATACCGCACACGGTATGGGAGGCATTACCGACACTCGATACGCTGAGCCAACCCTGCACTAACGCGGTAAGAGGATGGCACCTGTACGGGATCCGGCACTGAGAGGGCAAACCTTGCTGAAAATGATCAAATCTATTAGTTGGTTTAGGAATGAACCATGCCATGTTTCCAATCTAAAAAAAGGAACCATGTCATGTTTCCTTCCATTCTTTCTGGACTAGTCAAAGGCAGGGAGAAAGTTCAGTTTCAATTTTCAAGTTCTGTTTTACTTTGGCTAGGGAATTGCTACATATTACAATGAAAAACTTATGCCTTTGTTGGATTCATGGAATAGTCCTATGCAAGGCTCCTTTATTGTCCATTTCCAACAAATGAAAAAAAAAATCAAATATATATTACTGCATCCACTAAAGAGCCCCTTTACAAGCTTCAGTCTTTTTTGGGTTGACATCCAACTTCAGAGCATACTTCAACAAAAGTTCTAGTGATATAGCATAAATATCCCATATCTTGTTCTCAATTCGAGCTGATATGCTCAAAATATTTCAATTACATGTCTCAACAGCAAACAAATTTTTTTCAATCCTAAACACGGTGAGAAAGAAAAGATTGAACCTAACAAGCACATGGAATACCACATGCAGAATATCTCATTATTCAGAAAGACAAAACATGCTATATATATTCGACGTAGTCAAATAACATTTGCAACATTTTCTGAGAGTTGATACCACTTGAAGCACAAGTATTGATAAGCTGAGGAAGCAGAAGCTGAGGGTCCCTCATTTCCATGCAATTAAACAAAAGAATCTACAAAAAAGTTCAACGATGCAGATTAGAAATTTATTCTTCAAAACAGAATGAAATCAAATAAATTCTTGACATAATATACAGAAGGATCTTGAAGTGTGCTGGAGAATAAATGAATACCACACCTTCTGTGATATTTTGTCAGATCCATTACAATGTCTATTATCATGTTGAGAATTATACTGCCCATGAAATTCTTTGACAAGGTTATTTTTATAGAATGCAGGTCATCTCTTATGGCTTTGGAGAACCATCTTGCACAGACTTCCATGCTTTCAGGACTATGAGCACCATCCAGGAAAATATCAAATCACCAGAATTTCTGTTCCATTCCGACTTTAGGTCAGATTTCTCTGGCTTGTCAGTAATGATTTGAGCCCGACCAGGAAGACTGGCACCAGAAAGGCCTCTTAGAAATGCTTCTGGTAATGCTGCCTCTAAGTCTTCCTGATATGACCATTACATAGAAATCAGCCATATACAAAGTTAAATTACAAAAGTACTCAAATCAATATCCGTAACTGATCATACTAAAGCAGCAGAATATTAAGAAGTAATTTTGCCCCATGTACCAAACTTTTTTTGCAATCTTAAAAAATATTAACAGAAATCATTCAGTTTGTCATCCTACCATGATGTCACAACCTTATATACCCAGCTAAAATTTAAAATTAAAGTAGACATCTACAGTTTTACTTGATGCAGAATTTTTGGCATTTTAAAAAGAACAATACAGAAGCAGACCTTACTAAGGGATCCATGATTACCATGCCGCCATTAGGCGTTGCAATTAGTGCCATGATATCTGGATTATAATCTGTAACATCCTAAGACTATTCTGGAAATTATCAAATCTGCACCAGTTTGATATATTAGAAACAATTTCCTCTGTTGGCTATTCATAAAATGAAAGTTGTATCATATCTGCATATAATTGCATAAAAAGAGACCCATCCATCAGGCAAATGTCATTAAGAGCCAGGAAAAAGGAGCTCAGGCATGTCTGCCAAATGCATAGAGAAGATCTCAAGTTTCTGTATCGCTGAAGTAGAAACAAGCAACAAAACTGATTACCACCTCATTATTGATAATCTGGACT
Organism: Elaeis oleifera; assembly: GCA_000441515.1. NCBI lineage: Eukaryota > Viridiplantae > Streptophyta > Magnoliopsida > Arecales > Arecaceae > Elaeis > Elaeis oleifera. Next base: position 1,079,035 of record KE504771.1, on the reverse strand, counting down.
CTGGAGGGTGTTTTCTTTTTTTAATCTAATAGCACTCTAATCCACTTAGCAGTCATGCAATAGGATAGTGATTTCAAGTTGATGTTTGTTGTGAACATTCTGCATTAGCTACTTAATAGATCATACTTGCAGGTAACTATGATCTAAATGAGACCCCTCTTTATAGCGGTGCATGAAAAATAACTAAACTAGTGCCTTTAATACAGCAAATGATAAGGTTAGGTTTGAACTTCTGCACTTCAATTTCAAACTAAGAAGAAAGCACTCCGTTTTACTCCAGGTATCATATTTAACCTGGAAGGTACTGATCTTCAAAACTTCAGTTTTCAATCACCATACAGTAGCAAATTATCCTATTTTCCAACAGATTTCAGTCAAGATTTTATTATCGATAAGCTAATAAGGCTTTTATGTTATGGAAGTTAGTCATAAATAAATACAATGTCCACAAAACATAGATAAGGACTCAGTTTCTAGTTGGAGTTACATTTGAAAGAAGCTCTGGATGCCCAGTTCTTTGAAGCCAACATTTGCAAAGAGCAACAGCAAGACCAGCATTAATGAACTGGTGGTCTCCAGCTAAGCCAAGCTTTAATCCATTCAGCATCTTTGAATCAAGTGGCGATGCTACTCTCAGAGGAATCTGCAGTTAGTACGAATGGACACATTATGGCCTTATTTTCACTTCAATTGAAATAAACTTGACAAAATTAACCTGAGAAAATAAATTTCATGAATAACAAGATCTAAGTATTTGTAACAATATAATTTCAGCACATGATCTCCTAGGAAGTACTATGTTTATGAAGTAATCAGTATTGCACCTTGAATCAGGAATTCTATAGTAATTGATAATCTCCGAAAGAAGAAACAATGGTCTGGTAACTGAACTACATAATCCATGCAGAGAAAATGAATTACCTTTAATGTGGATGCCCTCTCCTGAAGAGCGAACATTGCCTCTGGAAGTTGGGGGCCGTAAATGCAGGAACATTGGGCTTTATGTGCAGGGAAGACATCAGTGTTTTTCAGAAAATTCTTGAATGATGACTGCATAATTGGGTAATAAAAACAGGAAAAAGGTAATAGATAGTCCATCATGAGGTACCAGCTTCTTGCCAGTGTTAGGCAGCATGCTGACAAGAGCTTACCTTAAAAATCCCAGCCTTTTCTGAAGCAATTTTCTCAATGGTATCTCCTGCACGTAAATTAATTATCCATGGTTTTGATTCACATTAAACTGTTAATAACAATAACTTTCTGAAAATAGAATGGCTATGGCTGAAGACAAACAAAGAATCAGCACAAGAAATCCTAAAGGGTCTAATTAAACAATTACAACAGAAGACTTGATCAAAAGCTTCCACTAGCACCAAGTATCATGATCAGGCCCAAATGTAGCCAAATAGAAAACAAAACAGGCAAGAAAAAAGAAAGGGACTATCAAGAGACGCATTAGAGTGCTAACAAAATTTAGGATCAAATTCCACTTTTACCACTACATAGCAGGAACATAGTAATATCATAATAGAAAACTCTCTTAACAGAGGTGGGATGGGATGGGTGGTGTTGTGGTGCTGTTGTTTGAATCTTTCCTCTGAGATCTTAACAGAGGCACTGCAATATTTACAGCCAAAGATGTTATTCCTAATGATAGCCCTAACTGGTGTACTAGTGCTTAGTTTAGAATGGGAGGATACAATTAGGGTAAAATTTTCTGTTGGATGAAGCTAATGGAGAAGATTTTGACACTGAACTACTCATAAATTCAGACATTTTACGTCCCTTGGCCTTCATATAAGCATCCTGCATAATAAGGTGCAATTCACCTTTCGCAAGAGCTTTGAGAAAAGAAACATGAAGTTTGATCCAGCATGCAACATTGAAGAAATATCGATAAAGATAAGAAAGCTAATGGGGGAAATGTACCTTAACCAAGTTTAAAACACTGCCCATACCAGCCCTGTATAAGCAGAGTACATATCATATCAATCAGGAGCCAGTAATGCAGCTGAACCAGCAGCAGGCCAATCTGACTCAAGGTGTATTGAGCTTGACTTGTAGCAAACCCAATTCATCAATGCACCCAATACTCCCACTTGGGATGGGCTATTTGAGGGTTTTAATCAGTGTTCGCCATACTGCCTCATAGCAGGAGGTATGGGGCATACTGTACAATATCGTTCCAGTACCGATACAGCTGTACTATACCGCATACCAACCCTATGGTGGAATTTTACCAGTATGGGTCTGGTATTGAAACGGCAAACCTTGGTTTAATGTTTGTTCTTCACCACTTCAAAGTGGAAACAAGCATAGGGAGAAGCAAAACCCTTTGGATGAAATTTCGTGGGGCTTGGGACTCAAAGAAAGATTGTCAGGTTCTTTTGGCTAGAAAAACCTTCTAGCTTGGTAACTTGCTCTTCCCACCCCTTAATGTTTGAAAAATCTCAAGATTATAGTCTTTATTTAAAAAAAAAATGTGAGGATTTTGTTGCTGGTGGATCAAATGGTTTTGACTGAATTCATGGCCTAGAGCATGAATCCCAAATCAAAATCAAGAAATATTGGTAAAAAAATTGCAAGTTATGTTCTAGAAGTATTCTAGATGTTTCAGATTTGATTGAACCATAGCAAATTAATTCTAGAAACTACTTTCAATTGTTAATTATAATTCACTGTTTTCTAGGAAACATGAAGTAGTATGGTTCATCAAATTGAGAATTATTTTAATGGATTTCAGTAACCTAATTGCATTTCAATCGTTAATTTTAATCCATATACATCTTCAACATATTTTAAGGTGCAAATTACATGACTTTATATACTAAACTAACAATGCAAAAGACTTTAGGACACATCAAAACCATGCCTAAGGCAATTTAAGTGATACTCTTATCATATTTCTTACAGAATATAACATTAAGACAAAATAGATAGAAAAGCGAATTTTGGAGGCCAAACAGACAATACTAGGAGTTTACCGATCATCTCTAAGGTATATATCCTTTAGGATCCATTGTTCTTGTTTTTTTTGGGGTTGGGGGGGGGGGGGCGGTGGGGGGCGTAAAAATTTACCTAAGTGATTCCTGGGTAAGTCTTTCCCAGACAGCATTTAGAAAGAAAATAATTTATCCATATTCTTTTATGCATTGGAAAGTAGCTCTAGAATTTATTACCTATTTCTTTTGCATCACTATTTTTCTGGATAAGTTGCTAAGATCTATCTATATTTCTACAATAATAAATATACAATAGTACTTATATATTATTATATATAATAATTTTATTATATATTATATAATATAATAATATATACTATATTATATTACATTATATATAGTTATATACTATAATAATGCATATTAACATTATTAGGCTTAGGGGTATTTTAGGAATAAAATGAAAAGGTTATTTTACAAGCTGACGGAAAAATGACTTACCCATCTAGAGAAGCATAAGAATATGGGTAAGTTGGTTAATAGGAAAGTTGACCCACTTTTCATGATATTTACCCACCAAAGAATGGGACCTTATGGTCATAGCACATGGTATGATGCATGCTATACCCAACCTTGGTTGATACAAGGTGAGCATGCTGTCTCACCAATTCTTATGATTGTGTATGAAGAGGGAATTAGGTTTATGGTTTCTTCTCAAATGAAGGATCAAAAAAATGACAGAAGATGGAACATCATTTTGAACTTTTACAAGTGTCATATGTCCCCAAGCATAGATGGAAGCTTTCTTCAATGGAGGAAGGAGCTCCTATTGTTGATGCTAGGAGCCTAGGATAACACAGGCAATATTAAAAGCTTTTACATGTTCTGATGTCCATAAGCCTACATGGAGGCCAGCTCCAATGAAAGAGCTCTTAATCTTGATATTGATGGCTGCTTGTATGAAGACCCACACCAATTTGGCATTGTGAGGAATATAGAGTGCTGTAATCATTCTAAGTAGAAATCTCCTTATTCTGCAGATGGAGTTGCATGCTCTATGCATGTGCACATACATGCACGTATGCAAGGTAAGGTTTGAGTTATAAAACACATAGGGTTGAAACATAAGAGCTTACAAAAATGTCAAATTCAAAGCTAGGGTTACAAAGTGGAAATCCAAGCCACTGGATATGATCTACAAGGTTTAGTATGCCAAGAAATGAAAAATTCTATGTCTGAGAGAAGCTTGCATGTGCATCAAGTTGTCCCATATAGTTTTAACAGGATAACTCAATATTTTGATTTTGGACAAGCAAGGGGTCTTAGAACATATATTTGTTTGTTTATATAAGCATCTTAATTCTTACACCTAGTAGATAATGTTCGGGCTTAGGTTTTGATTTTGCAACCCCAGCTTTGAATTTAGTAGTGTGTGTCAAGGTTTTACGTCTCGGCAAGACGGGGGGTGTTTGGGCCATCTCGTCCCGTTTCTGCGAGAAAATGGAATTGAGACAGGCTCGGGACTTTGAAACCCATCCATGCAGGAAAAGAAGAAGAAAGAGAAAAGAAGGAAGGAAGATGAAGAAAGGAAAAATGAAAGAAGAAGAGGAAAATTAAAAAGAAAAGAAAAGAAGG
>KE504771.1:1057962-1074438 GCA_000441515.1 Elaeis oleifera | reverse complement strand
AAAGGAAAAGAAGAAAAAAGAAAAAAAAATAAAAGAAAGAAGGAAAAAAGAAAGGGAGAAAGATGAAGGATATCCATCAGGATGGATGACCAAGACTGCTATCGGGATGTGATGGGACAACAGGGCATCCCGTTCCATTAAGAAATCAGGACACTTTTGTCCCACGGGATTTAAAACCTTGGTGTGCGTAAGCTCCCTTTTTTCCACCTATGTGCGTTAACCACATGCTCACACGCATACAGATGCATGTGCGCATTTATGAGCTTGAAATATTTCAAAGTCCATGTGCATTTGTGCTAAAATGGTTTTTACTCTAAAACTAAAGCCTAGGCCTAAATTTTTTGTTGAATGAGACCTTAAGGCTTATTTGGTTGGCTAGAAGCACTAATGCCCCTAATATTATAAACTAAAAGATCATAGTAGAGCAGAAAATTTTTGGGCCACAATGACACCCATACTGAGGCATCAGGAGAGTTTATTCATGAAACAATGAAGCAATAAAGGTAAATTCGTTGCAAAAAATGTGCTCCACCTGGAAGGAAGGATTTACCTAATATCTCCATATGGTCCATCCCAAGCGAAGTTATGCCACAAACAACAGATTCCTTAATCTGAAAATTACAATTCAATAAGTATCTTCATGCTGTAGGTGAAGGAAAATAACAAAGTTATGTATAACACCGCAAGCAAATCAAGTCCAGTGCAAGCCAGACAAAAACATGAGCTGAAGAGTTCAGCCTGGGTCCAAAAGTGAATTTGTTTCCTATTTATCTAAGCATAACAGGTCTGGATTGTATTGAATTGGATATTGACTAACCCTACTTAATGAAATCTAGTATGATCTTTATTGAATATAAAAAGATAGAACCCTACTGAGCAAGGTTCACAATCTGAGAAACAGACTCCATACCAGTACCATGCTGGTACAGTGTCAATAAGCCCAGTACAGGGGCCAATTCGGTAATATCGAGACTCAGGGGCCTCCCATAACAAGTCTTGGTTCAGTATCGGTACGGGATGGTACACCTAGTAGGAGATAGTATGCAACAGCAAACCTTGCTATTGAGTAATAACATCACTCAAACCCTAGAAAATTTAAATTGGACTTGCTCAACCTATTCCATCTCCCATTGAATTTGGGCCGGACTCCAACATGATAGACCTGCTACCTAACTGAGACAAGCCTTAGTAATCCTAGTTTCTAGAAAAGAATAATAAAGCAATGTTGCAGGAAATTTGTTTCAATTAATGAAACAAGAAAAGATGAACAAATACCACATTTGTTGAGTCAAATCTTCCTCCGAGACCAACTTCAATAATTCCAACATCAACCTGCAAGCAACAATAGTTCACCTTAACAACTGAACAACACAATGGGTAACTGAAAGCTAATATTGCACTTAACTTGGTCAGATCAAGGAAATCATTTATTAAAAGCCGTCATACTAGCTCTCAAGCATAACAAGAAGTGGACTAGTAAAATCTCACAGAAAATGATAATCAGTAGTAGACTGAGAAAAGGGACCCAGTTAGATATGCAAAGATCTCAAGATGGTCACTCAGCTTAATTTCACCAAATCACCACATATTGTAATATATTATGACAAATGTGCACATGCGCGCACGCATGCACACACACATACATAGAGAATGAGAGAGAGAACCTTTTCTTGAAAAGAAAAAGGACAAGTCAAAAATTATATTTTTAACAAATTAGATCTCATTTATTCCTGAAAATAGTTATATCAATTGTTATAGAAAACGATCATGATTATGTTTTACTTTTACAAACTAACAATACATTGATGGAAAGTCCCAAAAATTTGAACTGAATTCTTCATTCTACATAGTTCTCAAATGAAACAATTCAAATTTTCACTTCTTGCATGTTATGCAGCATTATACAGTTCTCTGCACTACCAAGCAACACTAGCTCCAGATAGAAGGATGAGAAGTGTATGGTAACTAACTAAGGTCTGAAATCCTTTCAATTTGGCTATGAATAGAATAAACAGATATTGGTCTCACATCTTTGTTTTAAAACAGCCTAGTGTATTACAAATTTACATGACAAATGCACCAATCAAACAACAAAACACATGGATGACCTCATCTGTGAACAATCTAAAGATATGCTACAGAAACACCTTTTTTGTATAATTTAAAGTTTTATACCATCTTTCCCGATCTGAAAATGATAAATATGCATGTTCCAGTACTATATACCATATCCTAGAATTTTAGGAACATGAAGTCCTTTTTCTAGTATACATTGTTCTTTCCATTTATGCATCACTGGAAATTCATGTACTAAAACATGTAAGAAACTCTAAACCATCAGTAACAATTACAATTACAATATTATAAAAATATTCATTTTAAAAAGTAAGAATTCCAAGATGTTTGATTTTGTGCACCTTTCTTTCCATGGTATATTGCTTCTTCGAGAGCACTATTGACTTACCTTAGCTTGAATCAGATAAATGTTAGCCCCCCAAGGCAGAAGTTCATAACACTACTTCAAGCAGATAGGTTCAAGAAGCAAAAAAAAATCTTTGCTACTTCTAACAATGGTGCTATAACATATCACTCATTTTTTCTCTCCCAGCCATATCAAACAATTTACTTCATGAACTTCATTGAATGTTCTGCAAGTCAAATTTCTTTTGTATGTTCTTCAACATCCTTCACAGTCTGAAGATATGTCAGGAGTCAAGAAGTGCAGACTAAAATGATAAATGTTGAATCTTTCAAGACATACTTAGAAAAGCTGCCTCAAATAATCTTAAACAGGCCCATCAGTGGATTGGATCTTGACCCAATGATCCATTCCAAATTCAACCACATTCAAAGGTCTGGTCACAATTTCTGATCAAATTAGCAAATGGCAACACAATCCAATAACCAACTCAATAACTGGACCAGACTTGGACTGGGGTCAAAATGACCCATGGTTATTTATATTTCATATTATCTAATAAGCACTATATTGACATTATTTTCATATATCTGTTTAAGGGCCAACTGTGAAAACCTTACAATATTTGAAAAGATAGGAAGTAGAGATCACCCATTCCCTCTCCCAAAGTATATAGTGGACTGTCAGATCAGGTCAGGTTTTCGGATCAGAAATCCATTGAGTAACCAGTTCAGGCTTTCCAGATTTCAGATTAGATTCAGATCAAACCTGTTCTGATCCTAACATGACTAAAATTAGCATTCTAGTTCTGGAGGCCTTACACTTCCACTGAGATGATTCTTGTTCAAGTTTCTTTTGACCAATTTGTCCAAATAATTTCTTTAAAAAAAATGTTCTGGTTTGTGGTTTACCTAGTTCAAAATGCTATCTGCAGAATACCAACTGTGTCAAATACACCAATCATTGTATTTATGGATGATGATAATGGCATTCGTCAGGACTCTTGAGGGTTTAGGAAGGTTCAATTTCTACTTCATAGCCTAAATTAAAAGTTAGTTTGCACTTGTTCATTTAGGCAAAGCAAAAGGGAACAAACTCACTGTCTCTATAAAATGCAATAGGGAGGTAATGGTCAGAAATGCAAAGTATTAAAGAACAGTAGTGATATCAAGTTCCACAATCTTGGTACAGGACCCCAAACCATATCATCATAGTAAGGTGTCGGTACACACGGTATAGAGGTCACTTTGGTGTACCAATACTTGGTACATGGTGCATACCAGTTCGGTACCAGAATGGTACAGTATTGCTCAGTATGCACTAGTATGGACTGGTATGGCATACCATAAGTGATATGATATATAAGCTCGAAACAGAAATCAAAAAAGCCCACCATTATCAAAATAAATTTAAGTTCACTAATACAATTAACTTAATACAAGCAAAGAAAAGTTTCACTACATTATAGTGACTCAAAAAAACCATAGCATTTGGACAACCTTATCATTTGTCCAAATATTGCAGCCACTAGTGAATCAGCCCAAAAATCACAATTAATATTTGCACTTAGAACTTTCACTTAGATTTTGTAAGTGGTGTTCATCATATGTATTCCTCTCTACCCCAAATAAAGTTCTGTACAGCTAACCTTTTCCGACAAGAATATCTTAAACGCCAACAAAGTGAGAAAGTGAAATAGTGGAGGCATCGGCAAGTCATCCCCAGCTTTCGCCTGCAAAAGAAACCATCCATGATAAGCATTTCCTTCCTTGAATGTTGCTTAAATTTTTCTTCTAAATTTAAAAGTTTTACACTTCAGAAAACAGAGGTATAAATTCAAAGCTGTGACGATTGCATATCATACAGCAGTCGAACCGTTGTTGAAAAAGAATAGTAGAACAAAAATCAAGCATTTTCAATTAAAATAAGGGTGTTCCATGTATTTGTAGGTTTCTCTGATTCAGAAGTACAGGTTAGATTCAAATTGGAAAGTGATAAGGGTGGCCAGCTGGTCTGTTTATAGAAGGGTAAACTAAAACCTGTTGAGTTTACGTGGGGATAAAATAAGAAATGGAAAAAGGGGGGCAGCTCTAGAGAAACTGCGGAGTATTATTTCTGACATGGGAAAGAGAAACGAGGCAGACCAGTTTTCAGCACTTAAGACCATACTTGTTCCCTCTCTCTCTAATTTCTTCTTCTTCTTTTTACTTTCCTACCTACTTGCTCTGTTTTATTTACATTACCGCATCTATTTTCTTCATATCTGATGTGAACATCAGATCTTGTATATGATTTATTTCTGAGGTAACATTGGCGCCTATTCTTGCTCATTCATTTAATACTTTTTTGTTGTAACTCTTGTGAAGTTGTGATCACATTTTTACTGCAAAACAAATGAAATTTGTGCATGATTAAAGTCATGTCTGATATAAAACCAATTTCTTTGCTCACGTTTAACTCAAAAGAAATCCTAGAAGTTAGGTTCGTTGTACTGCCTTGAACCGCCTGGTTCCAAGGATACCAAACCATACCGAGGCAAATTGGGAATGGTTCTGCCGTCTGGTTCGATTTTATTTTTTTTGCCGATTTCAATTTGAAATCAACAAAAATAAAAGAAATTAGGATCCCAGTTTTGAACGAACAAGCGATCCCCTGTTCTGATAAGGGCTCTCTCTCTCTCTGTCTGCCTCCCCTCCCCTTCAGATTTTCCTGTGTCAGTAAATCCCGAAACAGCACAGTACGGTGCAGACCCATACCATGCCAAATCGATCACCGACCGGTATGAGTACACCTCCGATATAGATGGAGCGAACCTTGCATAGAAGCATGGTATGCCATATTGATCCATTCCAGTGCACACCAAACATACCGAACTAGTATGCGCTATGGAAGGGATACCACATCTCAGTATGCCAAACCAATCTCCATAGCCAACAATACCAACACTGTACCAAGATGGTACCAGTACAAGGTCTGATGTGGAGATTCTGAACATTACCTGGAAGCCTTATATTCAAGTAGTGACCTTAGAGAACCCTCGTCTTAGCCCTCTTGTACCCATTAGAATCATCAAACCTAAATATATTATCAACTTTTGCACAAATGTAGTTCACTTACAGAAATATTTCCATTAACCTTAGAGAATATAAGCCTTATAAGCCTCTTTCCAATATTCCCATAAATTAAACCAGAGTGGCCCCTTAATTCTTGGAAACCAAAATTTGTCCAGTTCTGTCCTGTTATTACATTCTAGACAGAAAGCCTTTAATTTCACCTAGAACACACACAATCCTAACATCTTGGAATCTGCATCGCATGGCAATATTGATTCTCGTAGATCATATGACCACATTGGAGAAGAAAGCCATGATCCCAGACTGCTGCAATATCTCTGAGTCTCAGACAACTTCAGAATGGCTTTTCGGCTCGATAACATTCACAGAGCCACATAGACTTCTCACCATAATGGATTCCATGAAGTCAATGTCTGTTTATGTCAGCAAACAGTAACTGGTTTCCATTTTATTTAAATCAAATTTAACTTAATATGTGCCTTCACCTCAGCCATTTATTTCAACTAGATGGTTCGGATGGTCCTGGAACCAAACTGTCCAGGTTGAGCAGTTATAGGTTCATTAATTTGATAATCAAACCAAAGCCATCATTCATGTAAATCCGGTTTGATCATCTGGTCTGCTCAACCTTCCACATGTCAGTTTGAACAAACCTGATGGACTATGACAGTATGACTATGACCATACTTTGGTAACAGGAAACTTCTAATCAGAGTGCTGCACCCACCTTGGATTTCCTTATTCTTATTTTTTTCAAGAGATATAATTTCTCATTCCCACAGCTGAATCCATTGCCACATCGACTCTCTTTTCTAGTAACTAAGGACCATTAAAATTGGCGCATGTTACATTTTCTTGTAAAATTAAAGGTGAAGTTATCAAGTAGCTATGTCTTCATATGGTAATGATCTTAAAGAACATGCATAATTGTTAGTCAATATGGGATCTAACATGGAAGAGATAATTAGCAAAAACCTTATATATGATGCTGGTCAGTAATGAATCAAAAGATAGTAAAATTAATTCCCCATAGACAACCACAAGATCTGCCAAAAGATTATTTAAAATTTAACATATATCAAATCTGTCTTCAGTACATAATTAATAGTCAACTCCTAAGAATAAAAGCCAAAATAAGCACGATTCCTCTCCAGACTGATTCTGGAACATGTATAACAAATTATTCGCAATATCAAATTTATCTTTTCTGTCTTCGATTGCCATGTATTAAGTGCCAAATCTTAAAAAAAGAAAGAAAAGAAAAGAAAAGAAATTGTTTTTCTCAGCATATGGTAGACTGATGTTCTAGGCACATGAGAGCAAAAAAAAAAAACAGAAATGGCCACCTTCAGTTGGTTCCAACAATCCCAAAAGTAATGTAGAAAGTTTTCTCTGGATATATCTGACCTGCAAGATAAGTTCATTGATCATCATGAAACAAAACAAAGTGGCAGATACTAAGGAGAAAATGTCAAAAGAGAACAGGTAAAATTAATAGATTTAACTCCGACTTAGATGATTAACATAAAACATGACCAAAATTTATGTCTCAGAGCATTTCCACTACTGATCACATCTTCGTCTTGGTCATCACATACCAATATCCTGAAGGTTTGCAATGACTCCTTAACATTCAAATAATTCAACTAAATGAATCTGATCTGTTACATGTACTTGATTACAGTGTATTTTTTTGTTACGATTTATTGAAGGGAGCATACGTATTCTTCCATCCACCAAAAAATAGAGGCTATTAATTTACCAAGAAATACCATTTGTTAGAGAAAAATGATTGGTTTCTTGTTCAATGAAAAGTAGAAATAAGAACACAAGTAGCGGATGGTCAGCTTCACATCCTTCACTATAATAATGGTTTTACATATATTTGATATAACCCAGCCCTTCCTTAGCCTTACTCTCCTCTCATTGCCTTTGTCCTAAATATGGAGCCTTTTATGACCAATGCTACACCACAGAACACTTAATTAACTATTAGTTCTATGCAGTTTCACCACATATCCACCTGGACACCTTGCTGTACTACTCTAATCATATCCACAAATGTCATAACTAATTATAAACTTGTATCAAAGCCATAACCAACGTTAACAAGCACATGAATGTTAACAAGCACTATCCCATCTATACATTTTAATATTTTATAGTTTGAAACCTATATTCATTGATCTGCTCCATCAATGGTTACATCTGTTGCGATTGCAAACTGCAAGCGCAAGCCAATAAAATGCTCACCTTACAACTTCCCAAAAGGACTCGTTAATCCTTCTTGTCCTCTTAATAAGCCTCCAACACAAACCTGAGCCTTCCACCTTGGAAGGGCCTACGATGGTATTCTTAGCATGTGTTTGTAACATCTGAATAAGTTATTTGTGATTTTATACTCTAATGGTGATTCTATGAAATATTTTTAAGTCTGCATCTCTGAAAATATCTTGACTTACTAAAATTTTAACCAATCTAATCAGAACTCTGAAAGGATTATTAATTCTTTCAACAGAATATTAAAAGGCAAGTATGTTTGGTTTTTTGATAAACAATCAACCAATGGCAAAGATCAGCTTCCCATTTAAAGAGCATTGTACAACATATTTACAATTGCAGACTCATTGGACCCTGTAACAGTACCATGGTGGTACAATGTCAATACGCTCATTATGGGGTCAATTTGGCATACTGACACTCAATACGTCCCCCTTATCAAGTACCAGTTTGGTAAAGGTACAGTCCCATATGCCCAGGGAACCTTGTTGGCACACCTTAAAAATATTCCATTTATATATTGTACCATATAGTTTATGTTGCCAGAAGACAGCAGCACAAGCTAAAAAAATTTAGCCCCTAATAATGCACATAAACCTCAATATGATTTATATGACTTTACATCATTATCACAACTCCTAAGCTCTATTGTTAAAATCGTACGAGTTGCGAGTCGACTCGAGACGAGTCAAGGCTTGGCCGAGTCGAACTGCAATGACGAATCGAAAATGGAAAAGTATTGTACCTGAATCAATAAATCGTTGACTGAATCATGCGAATAGCCGAATCATCTAATACCTTCGAGTCAGAAATAGTAAGTTTCCAAAATCCCAGATCTTGTTGTTCATTTTTTTGGAAGTTGAAGAGTCCAAATTTTTGCAAATTCAGCTTTCAAAATGGTTCGCAAAAGGAAATCGAACCAATTTGAAGCCTTTTCAAATTCTATTTCTCCTACTCTGTCCTCTGTTCTTCAATATCTCCCTCTACTAGTGCATGTGACTATTTCTCCAAGCTTCGAAGGCTTCGATGACAAGAGGAAGACATCTTCCTCTTCGTGCGTGTCCCCCGTTGCTCTCTTTCTCTTCATCGTTCCTCTTCCCCACGAGGAAGCTTCAAAGCCTCTATTAGGCGGTAGCCTGTTCCTTCGCTGTCATGCTCTCTCTCTCCCTTCCTCATTTTGAGGAAGCCTTGAAGCCCATGTTTCGTTGATTTCTCTCTCTTCGACTGAGAGAGACAAGTGGACTGTGGAGTGTTAAAAAGTAGAGGCCAAAGCACAAGCCACTTAACCAGTACTGTTCGGATCCTTATTTCTTCTATTTGGGCTTTCTTGATTTCTTTTTTTTTAACAATTAATAGTTCTTACTTTTTAACAAAAATATTATTATATTTTTATCATTTTTATAATGCAAATGTTGATTTTATGCTAATTCCTATCATTTCATAAAAAACTGAATTTGTTACTGAATCTTATGATCCAAGTTGCAATTCTAGTCAAGGCATGGGTGATTCACGAGTCGAATCCCGATTTGACAACTATGATCCTAAGATTTTATGATCAAAGAGTCAAATCATAATAAACTTAAGAAAAATTTCTCTTTAGAACCAAAAGAGAACATCGGCGTGATAAATCTAATGTCATATGGTTTTAAAATAACACTAGCATATGCATGTATTACGTTCAGCAAGTATTATCATAAAATTGTGAAAATCCTAGATAAATTCAATCCCCTAGCATAAACTTTATGGTATCATGGGCCTAGAATTGCATAACAATCTCCACAAGGAGCACTTAGTATTATGTGAATGGGAGTGGCTCCTTGGAAAATTGCGGTGTGCAGGGGATAATTTGCAATAGAATGAAAGCTCACACACTTGTAGGAATTTGGAAGTGACTAATTCTTCCAACTCATTCATTAAGTAAAAAAATTCACGCTTGTGCATCATATGATAGTATTTAATGAAGCAGCAGCAGAGATACTATATGGATAGTGGAAATGTCCGAGTCATATCTTTACAACGAACTAATTCCCTACAATTATGCATGTTATAGCTTTTTAATACTTACCCATTTATACGATAGCGTTCTCTGACATCCATAAGGTGAGGGGAAGTGAAAAGTCCAGTTCGAAAACCACATTCTCTTAAAATAGCCTCAGAAAATGTGCATGTTGAACCCTGAAATATTACTCTATATAAGAAAAGAGCTGGTTGGATCCACATGCATCAATTTTAGTAGATAGTTTAAATGTACACAGTTATTGATGTTATAAATATGTCTATACTAGATTACTAGCAGATATTGAAACAATGAGCATCTTTGCTCTAAATTACAAGGGATGAATGTAAAATCTTCAATGGCAAGTTTAATATACAATATATTTAACATGGAATAGAGATGGTATTAAAACAAGATAACAGATCCCTGTATGCTAGGAAACTGGCCTTAGGCTAAAGTTAACAAACAAGATCCCTCCAGGTGTATTAAGCATGTGCTAAAGAAAAGCCTCACCAAAACTCAGCTGGATGACCACTTCATATGGATGCTGATATAAGATCAAAATGAGTTGTAATGAATTGCAATATATTTTCCTGACTTGTTTCAGTTCCAACCCAATTTTTCCAAGTACAGTTAATGATAGCAGATCATTTTGCAGTTATATATGGCAGTCTCTTTTGCTATTTTGTTTTTATTTTTTGTTGAAAGCCCATTGGTAAGATGGTGGTGCATTAGAATTTATGTTCCCAAAACTCATAGATACCAAGAAAACTTTATATATTTGATCAAATAAAGCTTCAGGTATCAAGTTGTCAAGTAAGCCTAACATAAATGTCTATGCAAGTGGCAATAGCTAATTGGAGGTGGAAAATGGCAGAAGGGAACATAAAAGAAAACAGAAAAAGAGGGAATAAACAAATAGAGAAAGCAAAACAAAGAAATAAATTGAAACCAATTAGAATATTAATATGCCAAAAAAAGGATTATCAGACGCTGGAGAGAATGACAAAATGCATCATAAATCAATGTTTAAAAAGATGTAAGCTCCCAAAACAATATAACCTCTTCAAAGTTAATTGCGCTGAAAAAATCCAAGAACCATTTCAACATAACAAAGGTACTACCTTTCCTTTAGTTCCAGCAACATGGATAATCTTAAGTCCAGCTATGCATTCCTCCAAATCTAATATCTGTATAGAAATTGGCACATTATATTTTTAAACATTGACATATAAAGATAAACGAAGTTTTGACATCAAAAGATTTCAGATCAGATAAGAGCATGACAGCTATATTTTAGTCTGGGGAAAACCAGAACAAGGCAGTTGGCAGTTGGCACCCAGATAATCAAAACAGTGCTTAATAAGATAATAATTCATACAAAAACAAAGCAATATAACAATGACATCTGATCTCAGTTACTTACAATGGATATACAATTCTATGAAAGTGATAGCTAATCAGAAAACAAACAAGATTTGATAGTAATTATCTGCATTGCAAATAATCTCCCTGATGTGAATCATATAGCTTTCCCCTGATAGTAGTGTTTAGATTATCAATGGTCATAAGAGTCTAGGAAATGTCATCCTAACTTCATATATGTATATGCAGATGGTCCATCCTTTCAAATATATCCTTATAGACAAACATATGCAAACTTATTTACAAATGTACCGAGCATTCTGGTTGTCATTACAGTGTTGTCAGATATAACGACCTCTTTGTTGCTAGAGTTCACACAAATGGCACAGGATATTGATGACACCTGCACCAAAGCATGTTAATTGTCTCCTGAATGAGAATTTGAGGGACATGATAGCTTCTGTATTTTCCAACTAGTTTTGATGATTACATCATCTAAAAAAGCTTGTGTCAAATTCACTGCCTGGTGCAGGTCACTTTAGAAGCACCATTTGAAAACATAGTTGCCATCATGATTAATAAGCTTCCTTTCTGAGCTGGAATTTTTTGAATAAGCATTTTATTAAACTAAAATACCAAATGATAATGCCATAATGACATTTGGAGCAGAAAAAATGGTCAACAAATTCAGATTAAGGAAGATGGCAACAACAAACCCGGAGGTCTCTATCAGCAACAGGAGATGTTACGTTGGAAAGTGTTGTTTAGAAGATGGCAGCAGGCACAACATGACCTTTTGACATGTCAAAAATTTATCTAGGAAGTTGAATAACTGCAGTCTATGATTTTCTATGTAAAACCTAAGGTGCATCCCAAATCAGTAATGTGATTCACCCTACAAAGTTTAGAACATCGACATGGTTATGGTCATCCCATAAAACATGCTAAATATTAGGGTAGTCCTACAGAATGTCGACAGGTTGAATAGAAAAGTTTCGCGGATATAAGGACTAAGCAATAAGGAGTTTTATGGATGCAGAAAATATCACATTCACAAATGATCAAATTGGATAATTACAAGTTAAAGATAACCTTACATATAAAGTTATAGAAACCATGCAACCATACCTAAATAAATTAGAGGAAGTGTACTGCTTTGCATCTACATGTACTAGTGGTGTGCACATTAAACGCACGCAAAGGAGAGCATGAATGGAGTGATCACATGAAACGAAGCATCAGTGATTTTGATCCTGCCTGATTGATGCACTCCTGTTTTAGTGCTGAAGTCCAATTTTGTTCCCTCAAGTGAAAGCTGAACCAATTATTGTGTGTTTTGTTAACAGAGAAGCTATATATAGCACCTTAACAGGTTCCAGAGTTTCCAAATGGACAAAGGCTCAGAGGGACCACAACCATAAATTTGTTTATTCTAAATAATAGTAGATATGTATAAGTATATATGTGAGTATTCATGCATGAATGCACATACAAACACACAAATGTGTGTGCAGGAAGTTTATTGCATTGTCCGTATGGATTAATAGCTGTGTGCTAGTGATTTGAACTGTGCATAAGGCCTTGCTGATATGAATGATTATAACAGGGGATAACATGGGTACTTTATGAAAAGTTCCTCTCAGAGTGGATGTACAAAAGCACTTTTAGGTAAGAGATGACAATTATGGAATTCAAGCTTAAGCACGAAACAGAGCAGCAATAGTAATAATAATGAAGAATCTAATTATCATCATGTACCAATGCATATCATCCATATCATACTTTACCAGTAAGACACTGGTATCTCTACACCCCTTAGTATGGTATCCTAGTGACAGATGGTACACATCTCATTTGTGCTGTGCCAGCACCAATAGGCATACTGTGTCCATGTATCATTATGCTACCATACCATACTGGTACCAATAATTCAACCCTTGATAATGATAATGTCAAAGATGCACCAATTAAAGAATGAGATGGAGCTTGTCAACAAAGCTAATCTTTTAAACAAATTAGATCAAGTCCTTTTGATTACTGATAAAATCTAATTCATTGACAGTTTATGCAAAAGGTGCTTCTTTTATCAAATTTTATCATGCACTAGAGGAGTTGATTTTCAAAGTCCATTAAGAACTTGGAAACGTCTAACTAATGTGGGTACAAACATCTTACTTGGTACCTACTTAACAAAAATTCTGACCATGAATCACTTGCAAAATGCGGCTTCTCCTCTGCTAGCTTGTACTTCCTTTTCTAAAGTGGACATAGCAGATCAAGCATCCCTATGATATTGTATGGTGTGGTATTAAGAAAATCCTTTCTGAAAATCTAGGTTGACTCATTATGCTTCGACACATCAGTGAAAGTTTCTTCACCTTGCTTAAGTCCTATGTTACCTGGAGCATTTTGGTTTAGCCTAAAGTACCTGTAACCAATGCTTAAATATGGATATCAGTTTGAGACTCAAACAGGTCCAGATGAAGAAATCAAACTCTCACTTGATACACATACCTAAGTCCATGTAAAATCTTAAGTCTCAAGTCTTGAAGTCAAGGTATAGTTCACCTAGAACGATAATCAATTGGTAACTCGAATGAAAAAAAAAAATGGAGGAATTAAATAAACTACCAAAAATAAAATCATCAGCAAATATATACGTTACATCATTCTACGAAGTCAAAATCACCTTACCTTAAGATACCTAAACATCATATCGAACTTTTCACCCCTCTTTGATCCATCACCCCTTTTGCGACGACTAATGAGGGAGGAAAGCGCTTCCATCGCAGTTTCATATGAAGAAGAAAGGGCCAATTCTTGTGAGTGCCCATGAACAACTCCATTGCTCGCCATTCTTTTAAGAAAAATGATCAATATTACTGTCCAAAGAAACAGGGGAAAATTAGAATCAAATAAAATTTCCAAATTAGACACTAATACGACCAATATCATGTCTTCCCGACATCTCTATATACAGAAGGCACACATATTGCTGTGTATGTATTTCGCTCACCAAGTTTCCCATTACAAGCCTCGTCATCATTACCTAATCCAATCCCATTCTATGGAGGCAGCTCAAGGGACAAACATGTAACGCAACCATCAACATCTCTTTGCTCCCTTATTACTACTGTATTAACCAAACTTCCCGATGACTCGATGGTTATTTTTCCAGAAAAGGAAGGAACATGAAGTTATTAACATTCCTCGCAATAAATCATGAGCCAAACAACAAATAAATAAAAAGAATTTAAATCGGATCCCGCAGCAAATCATCTAATACGTAATTAAAATGAGCAAACGATCGTGAAATAGATCCGCACCAGGAACGATTCTGCGACGAATTCGGGAACAGTAAACGACTCACGTTATCGAGGGCGGCAGCAACTGGAGCCGGGAAAGGGAATCGGCGTTTTGTTTTTTTAAGGCCCAAAAGAACGGGGAATATGCTGGGAGATGGACTCGGCCTTGGTGGGCGTTGATATGCTTCCCAGTACCATGGGAGTGCTGTTGACGCAATATAACCATCACCAAATTCCAATTTTACCCTCGAATGGTTCGGGTTCTATCTTTCGCGCGAAAGAATGTTTGATCTTCTTTCCCGACGTCGCCCGTCGGATCGCAATCTGCACACATGACAAAGAGGTCCTCCGAAAAATGCCATTGTACCATCCAACGGTGGATTCAGTAGAAGGAGAGTGAATCCTTCCTTTGCGTCAAATATACGACCCTGTGCTTGGAGAACTAGGAGCTTGCGGAACGAAATAACGTATCTTGCTATAAGCCTATAATTGGTATGGTTATTATAACGAAAGAGAGGGCCATTGCATTGACCGTGAAAATAGGTGTTACTGGAGCAACGGTATTTGTTAGCTATCAGATGTGTGGCTGTTATATGGTGAGTATGATGGTATTATTTGGCATTTTAAATATATGTTATTAATATAATAATATATAAATTATTTTTATTGAATATATATGGGGATTTAGCTCAAATGGAATAGTGATAATGCGAAGGTTTGTGCATCTCCAAAATGGGTACTATTTTTCAGAATGAGCCTTGGCCTAATGGCGAAGATTTCTCCACTATAACTAAAAAATATCAATTTAAAATACAAACATATTTCATACATCAGATCTTTTCTTTAATTAAATATAATATATTATTCTCTAATACGTGAATGTGGATATGAGTTTATGACACTATTGTTCGCTACTAAAAAAAATGATACTACTATTTAACTATTTCTTTTAGTGTAGAGGCTACTAATGGCCTATACAATAGGCATTCTTCTATTCTGAAAAAATCCAATCCAATGGTATTGGATAATAAATAGGTCGTAATTTTATTTTTTCAAAATAAATGATTCTAATTTTATTGTAATAGCCAATAACAATTTTAAAAGTGGTTTTGCCTGGAACAAAAAATAGGAGGGCAGATTGACAATAGCATCATTGAAATGTCATAGATATCTGTATATTTATCATTTCATGTAAAGTCCATATGGACTATCATAGAAAGAGGTGCTTTGTAGTGTTTCTTGGCAACTTTTTCTCTCTCTCTCTCTCTCTCTTTTTCTTTTCTTTTTTTAAGTTGAGTAATGATGGGCTCCAGCAACCTTGAGGATGGAGAATACTTCCTAGGTCCCGAGCTTTAGCTACATGGTAGTATAGATATATGACACATAAAAGATCCTAGAAATGCATATGTAACGATGAGGGTTGCCTTGGGTTATCTCAGCAAAAAGTATTGAATATATTGAATACAACCAATAAATCATTCAAATATTTTTGTGCACTGTTGGGATATACCGACTGGTCCTATCGTCGACTGATTTTGATGCCGACTCACCAACGGATCCCGACGCCGACCCATCCTCGAGATGGACCGACCGACTTTGCCCGACTGATGACGGACGACACCGACAGCGACTACCGATGATATCCGGCCTGGACGTGTCGGCCAAACTGGCCAACGCCGCCTCCGACCGTCCGAAAGCCGACCCGCATCACCGACTCCCTGTCGGGTGGGACCTCACTGACTCCCGTTGGAGTGGACAATCGACGTCCGACTTCTACAGACCCCTCTAGACGCCGACCGTGCTCTTGAGTCGCCACCCGACAGTCAAGTCCCGACATATAGTTGGTCAGCCCCTTTCAAAAATGTCGAACGACCGGCATGGGCTGCAGTCCTGTCAAGAACATGCTGTACGACCGCCAGAGGGCGTTGTCCTGCCAGGAACCTGGAGCGTTGTCCTGCCAAAGACACGAATTAATTTCTAAGACCTGTCAACCCATCGACGACATGGCAACCCCGACGATGTGACAGCCCACGGTGA
>KE504771.1:1036270-1047094 GCA_000441515.1 Elaeis oleifera | reverse complement strand
GCGTGTCGGCCAAACTGGCCAACGCCGCCTCCGACCTCCCGAAAGCCGACCCGCATCACCGACTTCCTGTCGGGTGGGACCTCACTGACTCCCCGTCGGAGTGGATAATCGACGTCTGACTTCTACAGACCCCTCTAGACGCCGACCATGCTCTTGAGTCACCACCCGACAGCCAAGTCCCGACATATAGTCGGTCAGCCCCTTTCAAAAATGCCGAACCGGCATGGGCTGCAGTCCTGTCAAGAACATGCTGTATGACCGCCAGAGGGCGTTGTCCTGCCAAGGACCTGGGGCGTTGTCCTGCCAAGGACACGAATTAATTCCTAGGACCTGTCAACCCATCGACGATATAGCAACCCCCGGCGATGTGACAGTCCACGGCGATTTGACAACTCCACAGTTGTCTACATCACCGATGGTGGGACCATACCGCTTCCTACTATAAACGGGTAAGGCAACAGCTTAAGGTAAGCCCAGCCAACCTAACCAATCTCTCGGCTCGTCACTGCTGAGTCTTCTCTGGTTCTTCTCTACTGTTGTCTAATCTCCTCTCTGACTTGATCGTCGGAGGGTCTCCGTCGGAGGCCTCTTCGATCTGTGTGGACTTCCCTTGTAGGTGTTCGTTTTCGACGATCAGACGATGAGGAGATTGGCCGCAACATGCACAATGATTGGTGACTGCTTTAAAAAAGAGGCAAACCAGCTTACCCAATTTATGTGGCTGCATTTTGATAAACTCTTTTTTTTAAATCCTACCGTAAGAATAGCATGTTATATTTATCACTGCACTAAGACCAAAAAGCATCCGTACAATATGTCTTCCAACTAAGACAACCAATGGGCAATCTAAAAGAGGTTTGAGGTTATTAACCAGTGATGTGTCCTTGATATTTTGAATTTATTTGGTTCTGAAAGATAGCGGAGATTGAGACACAAGCTAACAATGGATGGAAAAGTGTAATGGAATAATGGAAATCAACGAGGCAATAAAGCCTTCAAACGATGGCTAGTATCACCGTTCATTCTAAACTTAGTACATTGCCTAGTATGTATATTCCGGGTTACATAAATCTAGATATGGAGGAAAAAAAAAAGAGAGAGAAAATTTAGCCAACCCAATATAACCAAAATATCATACATGTTAATGGTGACACTCCTCTGCAAGGCAGAGGCTCTGAGTGCTAAAAATATAAAAAATTCTGATTAAATCATTTAAACCGTTCAATCTGATTCCTATCGAATCAAATATGACAGTTTGACAGTTTAATTAGTTCGATTCAATTGAATAAATAAAAAAATTCATAGTTCAGTTTGATTATTACTTTATTGATTTATATGATCTGCTAAAATTAAATCAAACTGACAAATCAAAATTAAAATATTATCATTTTATATATTTATTTATACACCTACGTTATATACTTCAAATATTTATATATATATTTATATTATATATGTATTCAAAGTTGAGATATGTACTTTATATAGATTAAAATTTAAATATTAATTTGATCAAATTTATTTTGATTATAGATCATAATAAAAAATAAAAATAAAATTAAATCGATTAATCTGTCTAAACTGAAAAATCGTTCAAATATTTGAAAAAGCTATATGAATAAATTGGATCGATACAAAATTGAATCAAAAAAATCGATTATTTTAGTCAAATATTTGATTTAAAAAATCTCTTAAATCAAAATATTAATGGGATATGAAAAAATTATTGAAAATCAAATTGATCTAACCGTTTCTAGCCGTACCGAGAGCAGAGTCTAATTGAAGCTGCCTGCTTGGATTTTTGGCCTGAATAATTAAATCTCTAGTGGATTTCCCTTTCTATAATTCTATTTTTTATTAAAAAAAAAAAAAGAAGGAAACTGGGTCCGGAGTCCAGTGCACGAGTAGTGAGCTTAAGCTGCCGCACTCCATCTTGCTAGACCGCACGTTCGCGGACGAGACCCGTGTGGGCGGCGGTATGCCAAGCTTCCTAAATTGGCACCTTACGATGTGATATGGAGCTAAAATTTCTGTCCCTCCCACGGTCCAAAGCTCCCTCTTACACCTCTCCGGCGCTCTAATTGCCACCCTCTTATGACAATAACGGCGGTGGGCTCCGGCTCGGTCGGAAAGCCGCCGCCTTTTGGCCGAGATGGTTAGTCTCGGGCGTTCCCATCTCTTCTTCTCGGTCATCCGGGCTTCCCATTCCATGGAGAGCAGGAACGGCAAGGTTTACAAAGAGATCGGTTCGTCTATCCCTTATCCTTTCCCTTTCTTGGCTCCCTTTCTTTATATTATCTTTTCTTTCTTGCTGATTATAAACTCCTATATGAAGTTTCATTCCAAGTGAATTACGTGGTTTCTCACCTGAAATTTTGTCTATAAGCCGAAAAATTGTTTTTTTAATGGGCTTTTGAATTCATGCGCGCAATGAGTGGAAATGGTCGTGGCAGCATTAAATTGCCTCTTTTGTTGTCGCTCGGCAAATGTCTTCTTTTGGTGCAAAATTTGATGTTTATTTTTATAATCAGTTTCTATGATGGAATGAAAAAATAACATCATAGTTATTTTTGGAGTGTAACGGTAACTAATGGTTCTGGTGAACCAGATGTCTTTGTGACTCACCTTTTGTTTTATGTCCATTTCCCACTACCAGGGAAGAACATTGTTACATCTGGAACTGGATTTGGACAGGGAGCCAGTGCAAATTCTTGTTTCAATAAAGCATTGGAGAGAGAGAACAGTTGAAATCAAAACAAGAATCTGGGATTAGGAGGGCCATCTTAAACTTCCACCTATTGCAGGAAGTTGGCTGAGTTATGCAATGATTATTGGGTGTCGAATTGTTAAAAATGGACTATCTGAAAGCAATGAACAATCATGAAAATGATGAGAAATTGGCTTGTTGAATTTATCGCAAGAAGAAAATGTGTTTTCTCCAACGTATAACTAAATTTCTATTGATGTACTGAAGAGTAGTATTGTTTGTCGCTCATATAGAAGTATAATGATGTAAAGTACCATCTTGATGTCTTTAATCTAACAAACTCTACTAAGCCATTGCAGCAAGTGAAGGATTGTTGACCTTTTTGGCCAATGCTAAGGAACAATTTTTTTGGTTAGATTACTTTTATGCACTCCTGGTGTTACTCAGATAAACCCGAAAAGTCCAAAGGTCCAAGGAAAGCAGTAATAATATGGTTTTATTACTCTTTAGAAGCATACCTGCTCAAAATCTGATTTGTGTCATGTGGCAGTTACTTTATGTGGTGCTCATCCTCGATTGCACATATATACTTCATAGAAACATCTAAAATTAACATCTAAAATTATGCATGGAGTAGAATATATAAATTCACCATGAGAATAAAGTTAGTAAATTGAATCTTTTATAGATCAAAAGTTGGTCATCCATCATGATCACATTATGTTCAAGTTATTTGGTGGATGAACAAAAGATGGAGTAATAGAGAGAGAAGGAAGAAAGTATAGCTTCCAGTATATACGGCATCACCAATGGGTAGTATGATAAGACAATTGTTTTGGATGGTTCTGCTCTGCATACCATATGCTATAGACAGGTTAAAGAGGAGGTATCTTGGATTCAAATTAAGGGGTTGAAAAAGTGAAAGAGAGGGTAGAGAAAATACTTGGATAACTTCTGAAAGGTGATCAAGGCAACAAAATTTACTATTTTTTTTTACAAATGTTTAGTAAAAATGAAGCATAATAATTAAAAAGGCAATGTCTGATAGTTGGTTTATCTTCCATATGAAATTATTATTTTACCCAATTTCCTGATTAGTTAGTTATTGTTATATCTTATTAAACTGACAAATGTTATCCTTTTAAATTTCGTGCAGGTTTGTACTCTCTGAAAAAGAAATTGAAGATGTAGTTAGTCGTGCTGAGATGATAGCACCAACTGCTTTAGAATGTGAAGAAGCAAGACGAATCAAGCAGGAAAAAGTGCTTCGGGATTATGATCTGTGGGATGACCTGGCTAGATCTAATGAATCTCTTGCAGACTTAGCTGATGCCATCAAAGTGGTTAATGATCTCAAAGATCTACGATGCAAGGTGCTGTGCTGGAAAGACTGGAATAATGCAAGTGCATAAGAATTATTGCCTGTCCATAAATAAGAATTATTTGTGTGACATTATCTCTGCTGGATTAGTAATTAAGCATTCAAAATTTTCAGCTTAAGACCTTGCTTTTTCAGGGCTTACAACTTGACTAATTACAACCTTCTATTGAACAAATGAAAATAGAATCAGTCAAGATGGAAACTTTAATTGTGTGAGTGAATCAATGTTTCAGGCCATTTATATATGTTTTATATTATGTTTAGTTTTCTTTCTAAAAGTTGGACAAACCCAGCTGTTCTTTATCTATCACACACCATGCTATTCATATTCATGTTGTAATTACTGATGTTTCAGATCATTTCATTTCAAGAATCCTATTTGTTGTTTACTGGCATCAATTTTTTATGCTACAAGTTCTTTAGTATTTTTTTTTTCTCTGGGTAAAAGCAGTTGTCATCTTAATTTCTCCATTGAACAATTCTAATGTGCACAGATTGAAGATGCAAAATTGATTACCCAGCTGGCAGAATGGATGTTATAAACCACCAGCTCTTTCAAGAGGCGTACAATGCCTCTGTAGATGTCAGCAAGTTCCTGGATCGTTATGAGATTTCAAAGCTTCTCAGTGGTCCATATGACAAGGAGGGAGCTTGTGTGATCATCAAAGCTGGACCAGAAGGCATTACATCTGAGGTTTAAATATTATTTTTCCTTCAACAAAAATTAGGAAGCTAGATTTTGTTCATAAAGTTTTAGCTTTATCCTGTTATATCGTTGATTTAATGTCTTAGCCTATGAATGTCATCAAGTTTTGATTTCTTCGACCTTTTCTATTTCAATATTAAACATTATCTGATGCATGGAATCCAGATTTCCTTATTGTTTCCCTCTTACGCAATGAGACATTTAGTTGTATGCAAGAGCAGAATTTTCTTTTGTCTTTACATGCCAACTCTTAAAAGATGCTTCAATAATATTGCATATAGTTTTCCTAATTCTTCATTTTTACCTGTACATAATACATCAAGATATTTGTACTTGTTGAGCTCTGGACTACATTATCTCTCTTTCCTTTCTCAGTAATTCTTCATTTTGAAGAGCAAGGTAGAGACATTTATAGGATTTGAGATTCTAATCAGCTGTTTTTCCCCTAATATCTTCTAAACCCTATCTTTCCGATCACCACTGCCTATCTTTTTCTGAGATATCAATCTTTTTCATGACTGAGCCATGTAATGGTGCAAAGTGCAAATGTTACATAGGTATTATGGAGAAGGCTATTGAAGTCAAAAGTAGAAGGGCAAAACTTGGTTATGATCGGTCAAATATGAATTTGCTTTGATACAATAGAGAATTGGATGGGGATATTATTCAAAGCCAAGATGTGTTTTTTCAAGGTACTTTTTTTGATCGATTATGTGGTTGTGATCCAAGTTCACCGAACCGTCTCGAACCATCTAGTTCGGAGCATGCCAAATCGTACCGGCAGCTGACTGAGACGGTTCCAATGTTCGAAATGAAACACCTGCGAGGACCGGAGAGGGAGAAGGAAAGAGAGGAAGAGAGAGAGGGGTGGAGGGAAGGAGAAGAAGGCCGGGAGGTCGTCAGAGGGCCACTAAGGCCTCTGGAGCTCCACCCTCCTCCGGAGAGAGGAAATAGATAGATAGATGGAGAGATAGAGAAAGAGAGAGAGGGGAGGGAGGGAAGGAGTGGTGAGGCCGGTGGTGGTTGTGGGGCCCCTGGATGGCCGGATTATCCTTTCCAACCTTCGGTGGATTGAAATAGGATGACTTGCCCCATTTCGATGGGATTTAATTTTTTATTCCATGATTTACAGTGAAGTTGGCAAGTGAAGCCGGCAACCCCGCTCCTTCCCTCCCATCGAAATAGAGGTGTATTGCCCTTATTTCAATCCAACGGAGGTCAAGGAGGATAATTTGGCCATCTGGGGGCCCCCGAGGCCTCCTAGCGGCCACCGCCGGCCTCCCCGCTCCTTCCTTCCCCCTCTCTTCTTCTCTCGAATTCTCTCTCTCTCTCCTGCTCTCTCTACCATGTCAGTTTGGGTCAAGCATGGAACAGCATGGGGCATACCGAAATGTACCGTTGGCCTACTAGTATGGGCCCCGATATTAGGACCGCAAGCCTTGATTGTGATAATAGGGTTCAAGATCCAAGCTGGTAATGATGTTGCTGGATCTTAGGCATCAGAGCATTGTATTGTGTCTTTAATAACTTAAATATGTGCTTTGGAGATTAAGGTTTTATATCTTAGGATCAGCCAATCAGCCAAATTATTTGTTATGGATAACACTGGAATCTTCAAGGCGTGTTGGTTCAGGGGAAAAGTAGAAAAATGCTAACAGATACCTGAATTGGTCATTTCGCGCCATTCGCAATTATTTGTCTACTTGTTGCTATATTGTTTGTTAAGTTTCCAGAATACAAACACAAATTCATTTGTTTGTTATCAGAATTTGTTGTATTGAGAAATGAAGTGTTTGACGACGAAATATTCAATGAATCTATGGATGGAATGTGTAGGGTGATTGTCTTATGCCATTAAAACTGAGACAACAGTGTTTTGTAGGCCTGATATTAGCGACAAATGGGGCTTTAGCACATTCGTTAAGTTTTCTGCAGGTTTTTGAACATTGATAAAGTTATTTTATGAGCAGGAAAAGAGAGAGAGAGAGAGAGATCTGCTCTAGTAAATAATATCATGTAGGAACCATTGCTATAGGGACACTATTTAGAAGGTCTTTATGAAGTAACTTAAAATAAGGACAAACAAAATGACTTGAAACAACCTATGGGGTAAAGGATATAGCTTTTGGAGGAAGACATGTCATACAAGGATTTGTAAAGTTGATGCTGCTGATCCAAAAACGTGGGAAAATCTTGTAAAGTAGTTCTGCATGATGCTCATCGAGGTGTTGTGTTTATTTGTTGAATGGTAATAGAGAGATATTTTAGCATCACAAATTCAACAATTAGATGATTTCAATATGGTTCATGAATTGTAAAGTATGTCCACCATGACAGAGAAAGAGCCAAGCACATTCCAAGTTTCAACCTTCAAGTTCAAACCATGAATTTAGGACTCCTGGAACTGAACTAATCTACTATGATCATTCCAACTTGCTTATGGTTTCTCTCATTTTTTGAGGAGAAAATGAAGATCTGTCTCTTTACATCAGCAATTGTATTGAACAAAACAAGATCTAAAATTGAAGCTACCTTGTCTAGCTTATCAAGGAGGCTAAAGCTTTGTTGGTTTTCATCTGAGACTTGTAGAATTCCACTCTGACCATATTGTGAGAGACTAAGATATGAACATACACCAAGTTGACATGTCAAGGAGATGGGCTTCTCATTGCACAGCACACATTTTGAATTGAGGCCCCAACCTTTGCTGATGATGCTGAATTCTAGATCCTTGTAAAATTTAGATTTCCCCCCATAGGCTCATGTTGATTTTAAAAGTCCACAAGAGTGGTCACCAAACATTTGAAAGGTTACTTTGCTTTGCTATTCTCCTATCTCCAACATTACTCATCCGCGATGACGGAAACATGATTGTAAGAGTGAATACGTTGATATTTCTCAGTTTTTGAGTCATTTGTGCTGTTTGCTTCAGTGTGGAAACCATCATATCCCCTGTTTTTAGAATTTTTATGATTGCCTATATTAAAGAAAATAGGTAAATGATTGGAGAAAGGTTCTCTACAGGGAGATTAAGTCACTCTACTTCTATCTCCAAAATCCAATCTCCTTCTTCCGATGCCGAAGGTATGACACGTTTCCACAGACCAAAAGGACTGTGTATCTAGCGATTCCACGCTAACAGACCAAAAGTTCTTAGTTGCTAGCACTAGCAGTAAGACAGCGCCTCTAAAAGCCATCTTGGTTCTTAACCTCCAGAAAAATGTAGCTACATGTGCACCTTCTAATATCCCCCTTTGGCTCAACCCCACAGATAGTCTCCATTACACATGACATCAATCATCACCATGCACATCTCCAACTTCATTTCATAGAAATATTGGGTTTTCTCTTCCTTTTCAGCATACATGCCCTGCTCTTAAATCAGACACCAAGAGATGACTAGGAACACACTTCTGTCCCCCTGCAAGGATTTCTTTTCTGATCCCCATCCCTTCCCAGTTAACCATTATCAGATGCCAATAAAAATTCCTTGGCTCTCTAATCTCAAGAACTCCAAATACTTGTTTCAATGCTTCTCCCTCTACAGCTCAACAGCCTAGGCCTTTGTTCGTTGGAGCTCTCTTCCCCTACACAACTCAAGGAACCTTTATTCAAATATACTTTTAATTTGTCCCCAACCAAAATAATGCAAAAGAATTTTAAATGTCATTTGCTTAAGTTCAGCCTGACAACCTCACAGAAAATAATATATAATATAAGTGCTCGAGAAGATGTATCTCTCTTAACTGATTGAACTCCTTGAGATATTCTGTTTAGCTACATTGAGACAAATCTCACTGAAGCTATTTGAGACCTATCCATAGAAACATGGAAAAATAGTTCTTTACTTAAACAGCTTAGTACTTCTACTTTTGATAGCCCATTTTGAAACTAAATGATGCCGAAGGAATATGATCAAAGAAATCATCCCAAATATCATGTTAAGGCCATCTCACTTGTTCTCTCCCAAATCCTCCCACCTCCTAATCTATGCTTATTTTCATGCTTATAAGCTGCCTGAACACCATCTAGGATGCAGAGATCAAACTTAAAGGAGAGACTAGGTTAGATGGTCAACAACTAGTGCACACTAAGATATCGAATTTACCTTTAAAGTGATTAAGTGAGCTAATAGGCTTTATTATGCATTTATATTGTTCAATTTGCTTGGTGATTAAAAAAAAAATGAAAGTCTAGACTAGGATAGTAGGATTATTAATATCTATGTTACTAAAGAAATTAGAATGGAAATAAGTAAGTTTGACAGATCCATGGAAAAAGTAATGCTCATGTTCAGGGCTTGATATCTAGAGATTCAAACTTGGGTTTGGAATTTAAGAAGGCCACAGATTCCAAAAGACTGAATCATATGTAAAAAGGTGATATAATGCCTTGCAGCACCTAGAACCAAACGATGAAATTTGTTGCACAGAAAGGTAAATTATTATGGTTATAAAAGTTATTTAATATCTAAGTATTTGTAATACAAGTTTGCTTTGTTTCCTTTGATTGCCATTGAAGCATTGTGTTTGCCTGGTTAAGTAGTTTTCTGTTTGTGATGAAGTTATTGTTAATTTGTTATGCTTGGTCACCTGAAATGTCTTGTGAACTTTTGCTTCCAGGTATGGGCAAAGAAGCTTTTGAGCATGTACACTAGATGGGCTGAAAAGCATGGTTGTGAGGGAAGGATCATTGAGAAGTGTTCGTGCAGCAGTAATGGTATCAGATTGGCAACAATTGAGTTTGAATCAGAATACTTTTTTGGCTACCTTTCTGGAGAGAAAGGTATGCATAGAATGATTTGTACATCTCTTGATGGATCAATTATTCGTGAGGTAATTGTCTCCCTCAAGTTACTCCAACACAGACATAAAAAGCCCCATAAAAGATTCACACACACGTGCGCGCGCACAAAAACAAAAAAAAAGGACTATAAAGAATGGACATGAATAGCAACAAGAGTTCTAAATGTGATATGACAAAGATGGCGTGCAATGAAAAGGGATCCTGAATGCTAGTTGGACAGTGCATATCCAACTTAGGATTCATCAAAAGAGTCATATAATCAGTATTTAGTCATCAACTGCCATGATGGTGTACCCTGTTTCTCACTCACAAGTGTGGAAATTTTAAGACAACTGATGATGTGCTCTTGAGTGACTCAACAACTATTAAATAAGTGGGCTTTGTAATGCTCAAAATAGTTTTCAAAGGAACTCTTCCAGTAAATCCACTCACAATTTTTGTAAACTTGTCTGTAGGAGAGCAAGTCTTCTTCTAAATAAGTGGGCTTTGTGGAAGAGTTTGAAGCAATGTTTAAAAGAGATAACCAGTCAGTAACTACTCAGTAAGAATGATTGAAAAGAAACTAGAAAGGATTCAAGATACCAGAATTTGTGAAGAAGGAAGTCATGATCATAGGAGCATGACTTATATGTGAGAGGCATAATAGAGCAAATGTTTGTAGTATGATCATCAGAATGGACGAGACAATCAGTTTGGTGATTCATTAGCAACATTGAAGTTGAATACATCCTTGGTTAGTTTATTGGATTGGAGAACCCTGTTAATCCTGTTCTACAAGGTAATTGTGCAATAATAAACGAAGAATCATACTTAATGACCAGAGTTGTGGATATTTTGACTCTGGTAATATAGAACATAAAGGCATGGTTGGATCTCAAATATGTCTAAAAGATTTGTGGGAGCAGGAAGGAAAGATTTTGGCGAGGACAGAGATGAAGCAGTAGACTCCTATATCATACCAAGAAATATGCAAATTCTAAGGGACTGACAAATAAAGTCTCATGCTTACCATGTACTTGAGAAAGCATGCTTTGTAGAATGAGAAGATTAGGTTTTGCAAGGAACTAAATGAAGCATGTGATTGTGATCCCAGCCTCTGAAGGTGACCATTAGTGGGTGGCAATTGTACGACTATTTAATAGGTTAAACAACTTAGAAAACATAGGAAGAAGCACAGATAGATAAAATAGAGTAAAGAAGATTTAAGTTTTGTATTTTTTTTTT
>KE504771.1:1014929-1028751 GCA_000441515.1 Elaeis oleifera | reverse complement strand
CCGTCCTCCTCTCTCTCTCTCTCTCTCTCTCTCTCGCGACACCCCCATCTCTCCTACCGCTTTGCAGCCTTCTATTTCTGCAATCTAATATCGATTCCTAGCGTTCTCCTTGCATCGATGCTTTGTGAACTCTTGGGTTTCCCTAAACGTGTCTCAGTAGCTCAATTTTCAGATTTTCTAACAAATTTGGCACTGATTTTCCAATCTAATATCTTTTTACTTTATTTCCTCTTGCTCTGTTTATCCTAATTGTGTTTCAGTGGATGATCTGGCTAGCGGTGGACTGGTTTGTAGTTAATCTTTGATTTCTGGTGCAGATGGAGCGGCTTAACTCCGAGATGTATGAAAAGTACAAGAATTTGAAGGTATTTTGCTGTTCGTCTCTGATCCCATTCTTGAATTACTGGAGATTATTGTGATTTGGTTGGTAATGTTTATGATTTAAGCTCGATGTGTTCAGAAAAAAAGGAAGTTGCTTGATGAGGAGTGCAGTCGTAAAAGAGAATCCGACATAAGGAATTATCAATCGGGTATTTTCCCTCCGTAATCCCACAATTTCAGTAATTCTTATATGGGCCTTTCTGAAAGATTTTGTATTTACCTATGATATTTTGTGGCTTGTAAGAACGTTTTCTCTCTTATTTTTTAAAAAATGTACTTAATTCCTAAATAGCAAAAAATTGTATACTAGTTCAATGCCTGATATTGAAATCTATTGCAGCTACGGAGAATTTGATAGAAGAACTGAAGAATCAAAATGACGAACTGCGTGCAGAAATGTATGACTTGATTGATTGGCAGCTTCCATTTGTTGAGCTCAATGTTCACTGTGGATGTATTTTTAAATACTAAAGTACGTATACTCTGCTGCAGATCTTCTATGCATGAGCGATATGCTGAGTGCGAAAAGCTTCTTCTTGAAGAGAGCAAGAAGAGTGAGGAACAAGTGCCCTTTTCCTTGTTTGTGATTCTTGCTTGCATTTTAGATTGTACTTGATGTTGTGTTTTCGTGTGTATAGGTGAATGAATCTTTCCCCCCCATGTTCCTAGGAATGATGCAGGTTTCTAGTGAATCAAAATGCAAAAAAGAGATTCTTCATCTATAGCAGGACCTGTGTTCAATACTTATCTAGATTTTTTCTTTCTTTATGGGCAAGATATCTAGTGAAATATAGTTATAGCCTAGGTGCGCTTATGTCTTTTTCATAGAATCTCATTTGCATGCTTCTCTAGTTAAGTACTTATTTTCTTGACAGAAAACGAGCTCTCTAATGAAGTTGGGAGGCTTCAGAATCTTTTGTCACAGAAGAATGATGTTAATGACATTGCACTGCTGAGGTCTCCTAAAACAAATTCTAGAGTCCTATCAAGAGAGAAATTCAGAACTCCACCAATAAAGAAGAAGGAAAACTCATGCACCAAGGAAAGCGAAATCCAAGATGGAGATGCAGCTATTGTTCCTTATGGCAGCTATCAAGAGGAGCAGATTTTGGTAAGTGAACTGTATTCATGCAACAGCATATCATCTGGTAATATTGTCAAAATATACTGTAGACATGTTTAAATTAATCATCAAAATTGCTGGCATCTTGGTTTGATTTTGACCCTGGTAATGGAAGTATTCAGCCAGACTGCTGCAGAAGAAACTTGGCCTGTTCAGGTATGTCTGATTTACTGAAACTCATAGCAGTCTTCTATGGCCTGTCCACAAATTTAACTTTTGTATCCTATTATATCTAGGAGATGCAGCAGGAAAAGGTCAGAACGAATGTGTGTTTCAGACTCTTATTGAGTTTTTAGTTGGCATGGAATTTCCCTAGACAGTCAAACCCAAGGGCTAACATTTTCAGTTGTTCACCAAATTAGTGGTAATTGTTCAATACTGAGCCGTATTATCAATTCTTTTGCTCTATGTAAATCACAGACTTATTAATTTACATAACATCAGTTTTTGCCATTGCATAGTGGTTTTCAATTCATCCATCATTGTAGTGCACCATATGCTCTCAGATATGCTTGCTTTATTGTTTTGCTTATCTCTACTAATTTATGCTTCAAAGATGAATGACTTATGTTTGTTTTGACATATGCTTCATTTTTCCGGACAATAATAGTGGAAGTGCCACCTTCCTCGGTTGAACCTGAAACCTTTCCCAACACAAGCACCATGGAGAGAGGAACTTGCATGGAACCTCATCCATATCTCTTCTAGAGTAGCACCTAAATAACTATCATTTCACATTATTATTTCTCTATTAAAAGTATTTTCTTGATTTGATTCCCCACTCCCAGGTTTTTATGCCAGATTATGGTGTAGAGGAACTATAACCTGAGAACTACGCTTGCAAGACATAATTTAATTGGGGCATTATACCACATGAGTGTGTTCCACACGTACACACACTGTTTCTATGTGTTCATGCTTGTATCTGCATGTTTCCACTAGCAATTTGTTATATATCCATGTATCTCTTTATATAGTTAAGTATGTAGATTTTATGGGAGGCAACTGGGAAATATCATACTAGTTGTCTGTTCCAAACTCTTATTTGTTTTCCAGTTGACATAAGCTTTTCCATGCATAATCAATTGAAAGGCTATGTCTTTTAGTTGTTTGCCAACATATGGTAATTTTATAACAGTATAGTAATGAGTTCTTTTGGTATCTGCAAATAACTAAACTGCTAATCTTTTATAATGCTTGATTTTGCTAGATGTTGTTGTTATTAGTTCATCCATTTTCCAGTGCATTATCTGCTAATCAGATGTGTTTGCTTTATGGCACTACTCTGTTCTAGTCTCTGTTACAAAGGTGCATGTTTGTAATGCTGAGTTCTTTGGTATCTGGAAATAACTAAAGTTCTAGTTTTATATACTGCTTGATTTTGCTAGTTCGTAGTCATTGGTTATTAGTTCATCCATTCTTTCAGTACATTATCTGCCAATCAAATGTGTTTGCTTTAAACCATTAAAATTCTGTTGTAGCCTCTGTTGCAAAGATGCATGTTTTGCATTTTAATTGAGACCCATGTTCATCTATCTTGATTCCACAAAATCATTGTCGACTAACATGATTACACATCCTTTCATGCTTAATATATCGCCATCAGGAAGTAATTCTCTTCACTTGAACCCCATGTTCAATGCTCTGTTATGTTAGAATTTAGATAACGACTGTCCATTCCCTTCTCCCACCCATAGGAGACCATAACTTTAACTTGAGAACTGTAAATATGAAAAAAAAATACCACATGAGGAGGAAACAACGTGAAGAATATACATGGTATGCTGCATGACCCCCTTTCCATGAAAGTTTGACACCCATGCACTCTCTTTTCTATGTAATAATATGAATCTACCCTGAAATTTCTCAAATTTTTGATCACAAATGTCAACTCAAAACCTTGCATTCTAACAGACGAGGTTGTTATCATCATTTGCTCTCTCTAATATGACAGAGGCACCCACCTCATTTTTCCTGCCTACTAGGATATGACAAGGTTCTATTTAATTTTCTCTCAACTTTGTTCCAGTGTAGT
The DNA here is from genome assembly GCA_000441515.1 of Elaeis oleifera. Lineage (NCBI taxonomy): Eukaryota > Viridiplantae > Streptophyta > Magnoliopsida > Arecales > Arecaceae > Elaeis > Elaeis oleifera. The sequence continues at coordinate 1,025,212 of KE504771.1, read as the reverse complement.
GGTTTGATAATGTTGAGTGCCGAAACATGGATATCAAGTCTTCACTTCCCAAAAAGTTGCTGAACTGACTTTGGCTGGGGTGGGCCAAAGTGCCCCTGCCTAGGCAGCTGAAGGAAGTGGACTCCTGCACTTCTGAGCTTCTTCCAACCGAAAAAAAAACCCTATATGAAATGGACATGTGTTAATTTGTTCTAATACCTTAATATAGCTGATCTCACAGGTTGAATTCAAGAGTTAAATATTAAAAAGGTTAGGTATGTATCCTGCTGCACTAACCTGAAACAACCTGTTGGAACATCTAATTGTGATGAATGACCCTGAGACGATGCTCTGGAGATATAAAAAGGACCACATAAATTTGGTCATTTAGTTTGAACAGGGTTGTAATTACCAATGCCTTTCCTGCTGTGTTTTGGAAGATGCAAGGGAAACTTGTGACTAAAGCTAGTTGGTTTTGAGTAAATCTGAAATGAAGCCAATCTTGGGATTTTGGTATATTTTTGGCTGAATAAAATTAGGCCAAATTGCTGTGCACAAGGCCTTTTATCTTTTAACATCAGAAAGGAGAGATTTGCTTGTGGGTGATAGAGGAGCCTTTGGGAAGCATTTTTGCATAATTAAATTTCATTAGTCTTCTGAGTTCTGAGAGGATATTGAATCATTTGGATTTTGGGTTACATGATATTTATAAGAAGAGATTTACAACCATTCCATTTCTTCAGCAGTTGTGTAAAGCTGTCTTAAATTTCATCGGGGTTACCAAATATTGAGAATAAACTATTGTTCAGAAAATAGAAAATCAATGCTTATTGTTCTTTTATTTTTTAATTATGAAAAAAATTCCAACATGAATTTATTGTGTTTCAAGATTGAACAAAAACATGATCTTATTGTGACACTTGAAATCCGCAAATTTTGGAAAGAATAGATATGTAGAGAAGAAAATTACTTTCTTAAAGCTATTTCTAGTTTTGAAGATGATAAGAGAACTAGGGTTAGGTTTGAAGATGACTTTTGTTTCTGATGCCAACCAAGTTCTTAAAGATGACTATTGTTTTGATGCAAACAAGTTCTGCCTAGTAGTGAAGCAATTTCTACAGCAATATTGTTAATTATCTATATCTTAATGATTTTGTGAGTTGATATTTGATATTGTATTGTGTAGATCTGTTTGATTGATATTCAAGACTATCACTTGAGATAAGACAGTTGGGTTACTGGGATCTTTTGACTATTCCATTTCTAATCGAGAGATATGCATTATCTCAATATAACTTCTTGCATTTTTTTTTTGAATTTAAATGTTTTTGTAGACTTTCTATATTTATTTGGCATTTCACATCACAGTTCAGATAAAACAACTGAATCTGTCTGAACAACATATTTCTTTAGAACATTGTTTAATATGTCATCACAATTTCAATAATTTACTTTTCTTGCTTAGCTTTTAGTTTCTTCTTTTGGTAAACATACATATGCACACACATGTGCGTGCATGCATGCATGCATACATATACATATATAATGCTTCCATTTGTTAGGTTTAGAAAGGAACCAACAGAAGTGGAAACCAAAACTGAAGAAACTACTGAAACATCTCAGTCCAGCTTTGTATTGAAACCATGTTCTCAGATCTTGCTGCAAAATTCACATTCATAATTACTATAGGAGGTAGAGATGGCATGTTCTAGCTTTTGTCCCTTATAGCTTCATATGGGACTAAATGCTGTGAGTTGTGATTTCATCTGAGCTGCTCAGCTTCTTTTTGTTGTTATAGCCTGAAATCATGGGCTTTCCCAAGTAAGGCAAACTAATTGAATTTACTGCCACTTTTACTGTTTTCTTCATGTGACATTCTTCAGTACTGTGTGAGAGCTTGCCTTTGCTATCCTCAAATCCTATTGGACCATGAACTATGGTTAGCACTCATTTTGGCATGTGTAAAATCTCATTTTTATTTTCTGCCTTTGAGGATGACCTATAGGAATTGTATAACTTGGTTTCTCTCTATTGAGCTGTTTTAATCTTCAATTTTGTGTCAAACCAGACCTTGCACAGACAATTTATTATTTTACTAACCTTTCTTCCTGATAGATTGAGGCGTAGAGAAGCTCTAGTCCAGGGAAATGGTTAAGCGGAGGGCCTAAATGTAGAATTCTATTTGCATTGAAGTTTATTTTTTCATGAGTTGCCTATGAGACATATTGAAGCTTGCCAATCATGGTGTAGGACTAGAATGTGGAGCATAAGTTCAGCGAATTCTGTTTCATTTATTGGTATGCTCACCGACCATGCTTATTGTCTTATTAATTGTCAAAATCAACTGAAAGTAAACAGAGTATTCTGATACCATCAGGAAGGAGACTGGACTGAATATGCCATCTTACCTTTGCATGACATATTGAGTAGCTATAACCAGTGTTTTACCCACTTGTGCTATGAGACTTGGATGACTGTGCTAGTTGCATCGTCAATTTTTTAATGATTTTTATGTACATTAATTTTTATAATTAGAAACAAAATTTAAAACAAAAATGGCATAGATATAGAACATGTTGATTAGCTGGTCTATTTGATTTCATACTTAAATTTGACTTGGTTATGTCTGATTAAATATGGGTAATTATGCCAGTATTGTGTTAATCTTATTTACTGGAATGATTTACTTGCAGGATATGCTTTCAGCCTAACATGGATAAGACATGAAGATCGAGAAGGTGAGCTGATGTACCGTGTTTCTTCGCTTGGGACACTAGAGAGGATAGCTCTAGATTGGATGAAGGAAGATATGATTTTCAGCATGACCATGTTTCCTATCTTCTTTGAAAGAATATCAAGAGTCATCGGTCGCCATTGATTGTAGTTTAATCCATCCTTGCCTTCGTGAGCCATGATCACTTGAAACTTGTTACTCCAAAATGCAGCGAACCTCATGTCTTATGCTTTGGTTTCAAGTGCTTGCTTGCACTGTTTCTAAAATTGTTGCTTCTTTTTTGCAATGCTTATTCGACCTTGTCTCCAAATTACTGATGGCCAGGTTAAATCTATTTGCAATCCTAATTTGATTAGAGCCAAACCTTTATTCTTTGTAGGCATATTAAGCCGAGCAAGTTTAAATTACTCATTTTTTGAGAGATCAAGACTCACAATTAAGCTTAAGGTTGTTTTTGATAGCTGACAATCTATTCAGATTATTGAAATTTAATGTGATAATTTGAATTATTGTATTTAGTATATTTTTGGATGGTAATTCAGATTATCATACAATCTAGATTTTTTATGGGAGACAATCTGGGTTGCGTTGGAGAGGGATGGTTATTCAGATTATCATTTTTTGGTAATGTTATAATAAAATGTTAGACAAAATTATCCTTCAAAAAATCACATAGAATCCATTACCCAATCCTCTCCCCTTCCCTCCCCCCTCTCCGCGTGCACTCCCGACCTGCGACTCTTCTATCTTCTTTTGTCTGTCCATGGCTCTTTCGCCCTTATCTCCTATTATCTCTTGTGGCTCGATGTCCGTGCCACCTCTTTGTGGCTTTTATGGCTTCATATGTATTTTGTCCCACATTAATTATTCACTTAAAAGATCTTGAATATTTATATATGGCTAAAAATTCAAATAATATATTTTACTGGTTTTTTGGATGAGGTCTTGAGTTGTTCAAATAATATTCTTTTTTTTTTGACCATAAGTTGATAGATGAGGTTAGGTTCAAGTATATTTTATATTGTTTGGGTTTTAAAATTGGGTTAAGCTGGGTATTTGCTGGCCTAAATAAATTAAGATTATGGACTATCTTTTTGGATATATATATTGTTGTATTAGACACTTTTTGCTTATGCAAAAGATATTCTAATGATTGATTTTCTTTTAATCATAGACGTTAGTTAATGTGGTTCATTGAGCATAGATATCTAGATATACTTATTTTTGTTCCAGGAGATTAGCAAATGGGAGTATTGAGCAATTTTTTCAGATTACTGAATGCTTTGAATTGTAAGACAGATCAATCACAATTTATATGATTTGAATGAAACATTTTATGTTAATATATTTTAGATGTTAGGCACAACTCTGTAAGTTGCTTTGTTCATTTGACTATGAAAAGGTTTCAAATATCCTTAATTGGGTATAATTTTGTTATGTTTAGTAGCTCAAAAAGAAAACTAGTACAACAATTCCAGATCCTTTTTTTATGTATACAACAACCAAGAACCATTGTTGTGCATGCAAAAACGCATTGTGATGGATATTGTACCATCAACTATCATAGTTATATTTGACAATGGCATCAATTCAAGCATTAGCCATGAAAGTATTATTTCATTATCATAAACACAATATTAATTTATCCAATTTTATTACGAACATACTGATTTATTGTGGTTTAAACATAATTGTTATAAATATATGGAGACATTTGTTTAATGGTTGGTTTGTTCTTTTTCACCTCATATGGCATGTAATCTTGGCTCTGCATTTGGTTAGTTCATATAAATCGTAAAACATAATAAATTATAATAACCAGTTTTGAGTCTACGCATTGCGTACGGATTCTAGATCAAATAATAAATTTTTTTTAAAAAAATTATATAAATAATAAATTAATATCCATCCAAATTTCTGATGTTCATTCATATTCTCAACTACATATATGAGTGGGTTTTAATTGCAAGAAGATAATAATATAATGCTTTAAGAATATCATTTAAATCACATAAGTGGACTTTAATAACATCATACTTTAATTCAATATTTAAAATTAAAATTATTAGATAGGAAAGTCAAACACATAGCATAATACAGATTGATTTTGATCGAAATGGCATGCATTGGTGATAATGTGCTGCTTATGTGGACAACCTATATGGCTAATCTATCTTCTTTAATTTCTGCTTATACATATATATTAGATTTGAACTCAAGCATGAGCAGAAAGAGACAAAGCGCACGAAAGAAAGAGATAGGCTTATAGAGAAATCCAAGCATTGTTTGAAAGTAGGCAATAGTATTAGATTTGACAAAATTTGTAGTTGCATTGCTTTTGAAATGTCACATCCTTGACTCGAGATCGCAAGTTTAGGGATCATGTCAATCATCGCATATTTATAAAGAACTCTCTTCACAAGCATGCAAGGCATTTCAAAATAATATCAATACATTACAGCGGAATTCATAATAAATTAAGTCTAAAATTTAATCAATTAAATTCAACTTTAGTCTCTCAAAAATTTTAACAATATTTAAAGATCTTACATCAATTACACCTCAAATAATAATCCGATAAAGATATAACAATAAATCTATTTTGTTGTCTCTTGCTTCTAGCTCACTCCCAAAACAGTATTCATAATTTAGAATTTGAATCTGAAAAATAAAAGAGAGATGTAATGAGCTTAACAGTCCAATAAGTAACGAACTATCTTCTTAAGATATTTATAATTATTTAAAATAAATTTGAATCCTACTATTTGTGATGTGTGAATATGAAATATGGTACTTATTGATTAAATCTATTATAGATACTATGGATGCATTATCGAAAGCATTGATTATGATTGATTGATTTTGATTTCGGATGGTTTTGTATGTTAGTTCGATTAAAATATAAAATTAAATTTATCAAAAGAAATAGTTGAATCTCAAAATAGATTTTGACTCGCAGCTTAGCTGTATATCGAAATCCTGTCAATAGGAGTTATATGTTGGCATATTGAAATCCTGCCGGTGAGAGTTATGCGCTAATATATTAACATCCTATCGGTGGAGGTTATATGTTAGTATATTGACAATCTGTCAGTGGAGATTATGCGCTAGTATATCGACATCCTACCAATATACGTTATGCGCTAGTATTATGATTAGTTCATGGTTGTCGAGGTGAATAGAATATTTTGAAAAGAATCAATTTATGAATTTGAAAATGAATTTTAAAAGACTGAATTTGTATGAATTTTATTTGATTAGAATTGCATATTTTAAATTGATGCACCTTATATGCTTATTTTCATAATATTATTATTACTTAATTTATCTAGTTAAAGTATACATTATTTACTGGACTGTCTAACTCATTACTCTATATTTTATTATTTGTACAGATTCAGAGATTTAGCTTTGATTCTGGAATTTGATATGGGAGAGCGAACTAGAAGCAGAATTTGATATTTATTTTAGATTAAAATTTATTGAAATTTGATTCAAGATCATGAAATTTATTTGTAAGATATTTGATTTAGTTATTTGAATAAAATTGAACATTAATTATTTAAATTTCTTTCGCTGTTGCTTTATGATATCTAGTTTGAAATACCTTGCATATTTATGGAGAGAGTTTTTTATAGGTATACGACAGTTGCCATGATCTTCGATTTGCGATCTCGGATCTGAAGCATAATATAAAATTATTAATTTGAATTGAAGGATCCATAAAATAATCAATCGAGGTTTCTGCTGGGTTTTTGGATGGATTGGAGGCGTGCTTCCATCTATACTTGCTCTGCCTCAGTTGCTTTCTATGCTGCCTTCAACCACCTCTGCTTCTAGAAGGCAGCAGGTTTTGTGGTGGAGATGGAAAGAATTGGTATATAGTGAACGACCATACGTTGATATGGGCTGCATTAAGTTTTAGTGTGTACGAAAAATTCTTTATGCATCATTGGCGATATAGAAAATCCGACGTGAAGCATACTATTTTGTCTGATTGGTTCATATAGTCATCATTTTCAATATATATTTAATGTCTGTAGGTCGATTTTTTTAAAAAAAATTTGTATGATAAAAATACTTCTGTTTTTTGAAAAAAATTATGACATCCTGTGGCATAATATGGTCCAGAATGTTATAATATAGCCTAAAATATCATAATATGAAAAAATATTTTTATCCAACTATTTTATAATACGTATTTAATGCCTACAGATCGGTCTTTTTATTTAAAAATTTTGAATGATGAAATGCTCTTATTTTTAGAAAAAATTATGACATCCTATGCATATTATGACATCCTGTGTTATGTTATGACATCTTGTAGACAAAATTATGATTTTCTGTATACAAAATGTCATAATATGGACATAGAATATCATAATTTTTTTAAAGAATAGGGATATTTTCGTCATACAAGATTTTTAAACAAAAAGCCGACCTATGGGCATTAAATGTGTGTTGAAAAATGGTGACTATATGGACCAATCGGATAAGATAGTGTACTCCACGTCGGATTTTTTACACCGCCCATGGTACACAAAGAATTTCGCTAATATGTATTCTCAGATCAATAAACCCTGCATAATTTTGTTTTCTTTTTTTTTTCATTTCATAAGGCATAATTGATATCATATCCAAAGGAAACCTGTATCAAAACAGATATCTGGACACCGTATTCCGAGAAAAAAAAGGTTGGGGGGGGGCGGGCGGCATCCTCACTGAATTTTTCATATAACTTTTTCTACCGTTTGATTTATATAATATATAGCTGTCCAAATTTGTGTTACAATGTTATTCCGTTGAGATCACTGAGAAGTCAGAATGCATATGCTGAGATGAGATTAATAGATAAATTGCTGCCTTCAAGGTAGCAAAAGGAAGCCCAAATGCCCTGTTCCAGTAGCATACATGGATGGCATTGAGTTGAAATAGAAAATTTTACGCATTAATCTTTTTTATGAAAGCACAAAGATTAATTTTTCAAATATCGCTAATTATCACTTACATATGCAATGCCAATCAATATGTCCGACCAAACAAAGTACTGCATTTTCCTGTCACTGAAATATAATTTTATTTTTGAAATGGTTATCCTCGATCTTCGTCACCGCGGAAATGGATGGCCTGGTTCGTGTTTGTGATCTAATCACCGTCGATAGTAGGAGTTAGAGAGCTCAGGATATTAACCGTCTGTTCGATAGCCCACTCGTGGATCGGATCCGTACCATCCAAATTCCTATCCAAATTCCTATCCATCGTAGTCATAATATGAGAGTGTAGGGCTATTTTAGAACCCAAGAGTCCCTATGAAAGATCTGTCCGAGCTATATAGGCCAATGGCGAGTACCAGGATTGATACAACCTGAATTTGGAGAATGGCTGCTCGTCCCAAAGTGAGGTCCTTTTTTTTAAAAGTTGCTTGGGACCGACTTCCAACGTGCACCTTACTCAGAGACAGGGGAATGGAGCTTGCAAATGTCTTGCCCAGTCTATGGTTGGAGGATGAGTCGACGAAGTATGCCCTCCTACGATGCCTGAGAGCGAGGATGATATGAAAGAGGATGGGTGGTTAGTCGTGGAAGGTGAGCAATGGCCATTGGCTGAATCTTTTTTGGATGCGATCCGATAGAGTACTGTTGAGATGTCTACCTATTCCTCGGTGGGTAGGATAGTGTATGTCGTCTACCAGATCTGACTCTTCAGAAAGAGCTTAGTCTTTGAAGCTGAGGTGACTCTTGCCCACCGTGTGTTGGAGAGGGCCTATTTTTTAGCCGCAGAGTATAACCGCTTCAATGCTGTCAGGATCAATCTTGATGTTTCCGATTCTTGAGGTCTCCATGTTGCTTCTGCAGCGATCTGAAGGATTATTTTATTTTTGGGATCCCTCTATCGAGTTGTGTCCAGATAAATTTTGACGGCAGTGTGAAAGATGGCAGAGGAGGTGCTGGTTTGTTATCCAAAGACTTGATGCTTGATTGTTGGCTTCGAAGGAATCCATTCTCTTTAAGCCTTCCATCCTAAGTGCTGTATTGTCTGTGCTTGTCAGGAGCTGCAAACTAAAAGGATTACTATTGAGGATAACTCTGCTATCGTGATAGGCTGGATTTGGAGCGAGACAATACAGGGAAAGACCCATCCGCTTCTCTAAGATATCCGAACTTACTTTCGTGATTTCATTATAATCTCTGTCCAGCATATTTTTAGAAATAAATAGTGTCATAGATTGATGTGATTGGGCACATCGGATTAGATTTGCTTACTAGTTTTATAAAATTTTTTATTCTATTTTTGTCTTTTGGGATCTACTCACGCTTGATACCTGTCTGTTAAAAAAAAAAAAAAAAAAAGGGTTACTGTGAGACCGTGGTTCAATGAACAGTCGAAACCTCGTATTTGGACAACCCGGGCTCGTAATTCATAACTAGCCGTTAGGGGCGAGTAGTTCAAAAGATACAAGGAGACGTAGCGGGCCTCCCTCCAACGGTCGAAAAATTCAAAAAGCTTCTGAAAAGCGCCGTAAGGTTCATTGCGTCCTACAGGTGAGACGCGTTTAAGAAGCCTCCCAGAGGAGCCACCTTCTTCACTTGTTTCTTCTCTTCTATCTCTCTTCTGTGGTCCTTTGGAGAAAGAAGAAGAAGAGATTGAGCCCCCATTGGTCTCTTCTTCTTCTTCCTTAAGCCAACCAAAATCCAGCACCTCTCTCTCTTGCGGTAGTTCTTCATCTTGTGGATCAGAACTATCTCAGCTCTGAAACAGGTGGAAGCGAGCAAAGATGCCGAGGGAGAACCAAGATGTCCAAGATAACATCCACAATACTCCTGCTGCGATGGCTCCTGCCGCTGCCAAACAGCCCGTGCCCGTTGCAAAGGGCCCTGATGGCCAGTCTGTCTTGAAGAGGTCTTCATCTCTTCTTCTTGTCCTGTCTAAAACGTTTTTGATCTTTTTCCACCGAATTATTGGGCTTTTCTTCTTGTTTCCTCTTTATAATCTATTTCTTTTCTGTCAAGAACTCTTGATGAAGAGGTTTTCTTTTGTTTTAATGGGTGTATGGGCTTTTTATTCCCTTAATCCATTTGAAGATTGATTTCCTCCACAACTTTTTTCAAAAAAGAACGAAGTATTCTTTTTATACTTATGATTTTGGAAGGTTGCTGAATTTTTACAGGTGCTTTCAGTATTTTTTTTCCTTTCTTCTTTGGTTAATCTTGCACGGATATCTGGTTTTATATATGTATTTTTACAAAATTTCCTGAACTGCTTCACTGAAGAAGAATTTATTAGATCCATCAGCAATTCTTTCTTGTTTATGGTTCCTGAAGAATTCATCCTAAACCCCTCCTTAGGCTTGGGGCTGTGGATAGAAGGGTTTCTAGACTAATTCTTGCTCGAAATCTGATATGGTTCTTCTTGCATAGATCTTGTATAGTTTTCATCACAACTAATCTAATCCTGTTTACAATAGTTAATAGCTCTATTTAATTTTTTTGAAACACTATAGTCTTGGGTTTATTAATAATTTTGTCAAACCGCCCCCCTTCCCCACCCTCTCTCTCTCTCTCTCGTCGTA
>KE504771.1:979158-999260 GCA_000441515.1 Elaeis oleifera | reverse complement strand
CGCTCTTCTTTAACTCTACTTGATAGCCACGTCACCACCTCCTCCATCTCCGTAGGCCACGGGCCTTAGATTCCTATGTCCACCACCTCTCCCATGTTCATCATTCATCTCACCATTCCCATGGCTCGCCACTAGACTACAACCCTCCATCTCCCACCACAGGTGGGGTCAAGGAATTGTAAGGGGTTAATTTATTCAATAGCTAGCAGCAATAGGGTAAAATAAAATTTCAGAAGACTACATTGATCTATAATTATTATTAGATTTGAGAGCAATTATCTGACAAAATGTTATGACCGATGAACCATCCTCTCAAGGAGTGCAATGATTGATAAACAGCTGATATGTATGTGTAATTAATTGATTGAAAGTTTTTGGTAAATTTCAATTATTGTTACCATCTCTTTCCACTATGCTGGTCTTGTAGCTAATGATTTTGGATTTAAATATTTGGCATCCATTAGCAACTTATTAAGTGAAGTAGACTCTCAAGACATTTTTTAGTGCTCCTGCATTTCAATCTGGAAGTTTTAGCAAATATGAATTTGGTCAATAACTATTTAACATCCATATTCATTTCGACTAAATACAAAATTGACTAATATCTTATTTGTATCGGTGTCATTTTGAACAAATATGGACACAAATTTTAAGATTTGATCAATACTCAAATTTGAATTTGTATACCATTAGACTAATATGAATATAGATATAAATATGAATATCTGATCCATTCTTAGCCCTAAAAGATGGTATGCATGTTGAGGGCGACCGGTCATGGTTAATAATAGGCTAGTCATCATATGACTTCTTTTAACCTAGTGTTTAGGCTTAACGACACCCTATCACATAGGGAAGCCAAGCTCAAAAGCAAGTTATGCTTATTTTTGCGCTCCTTCCTATGGTTTGTCGGTGACCAAAGAGCTAAAAATTTCACCGAGCTTAAGCGACTGCAAGAAGCTTGGCGACAACCTTATCTTGTTATTGGGCTTGAGGATCATTTTAGGTGACAATCTGATCAAAAGTAATAAAATAAGTTTTGAATTTCTAGTCATGACAATTGGTGTAGGCATTTTCTTTCAAATAAATTTTTAGGCAATACTTCATGCAACCCATTTTTATGCATCACCTTCCCAGTATCAAAGAAATTGGAGAGAGGGGAGAGAGAAGGGTTTGGGAGAAGGTAGACCAAGCTTCTTTTGGCTTCCAAGAGGGAGCTAAAAATTGAAATTTCTTGGATTTCGATGAACTGATACCTAAAAGAATCGTCCTTCAAACCATCGAAAGATCATGCAGTCACATGTTGGTGCACCTTGATCCAATGTGTTTGATGTCAGAGCTCTTCTTACTTCTAACGTCTTCTTTGCAGAGTCTTTGTATCAAGGGAGAAGGGTAGAGAAAGTAGTCCGTCAAGGTAGAAGTGCAACGAGGCTTCTACACCAATACTTAGTTCCACTTTGTTTCCCTTTTATTTGTACTTTAATTTATTTTATTTTCTGTGTCTATTTTCCATTAGCTTGTTAAAAATTAATTATAAGCCTTGTTATGGTGTAGATAAGAGGATATTATTAGCCCTACATTAATCGTGAGTCAAAAGAGACTCTATCTTACATAGAATAGAACATTCTCTTTCATGCGAGGCTCTTTTAAAAGATAAAATCATGAGGCCCTCTGCTACAGTGCTACAGGCTGAAGTGTATTAAATAATACTTGACGTATGCGAGATTGAAAATCGATCATTCGAGCTATGAGTTTTTGATTGTAACATTGACGTCCATCGTAGAGCCGACGTGTCTCCGATGGACTGTGGTGTATCTGTAATCTTATCCAAATTCCTTTTGACTGAAGAGCTATGTAGTGGTATAAATGAAAGGATACTATTAGTCTCATATTAGTTATGAGTCAAGAAGAACTCTAGCTTATATGAGACAAGATCTTTCCTCCTACGTGAAGCATTTTTTAAAGGGCAAAATGGTGAGGCCTTGTATCTTAATGCCAGAAACTACCATCAAACTATTAATCTCTTGATATTTGTTTCAGCCAAAGAAAATGCATGGGCACCCCTTATGTGCACAGAAAAATCCATGAAGTCCAGAATTATTGATTTGGCAACTTTATAAGCAACCAACTCCTGTGTGTGGAACCAATTATGCAAGATGCACCATTAATATTCTCTTGTTCCATAGCAAAACAATTATTGGAGTGCACATAACCGGAGCTCGATAGCCTTTTTTTTTCAAAAAAAAGATTCTTTTTACTCATACAACCTTTTTTCTTTTTGTGCTAATCACAATCTCTGGTCCGAGAGCTCCCCACCCCATCACCAATCCCTCTGTTTTCCCCTCTCATGCATCCGCATGACGTGGTGTGCACCCGAGTGCGTATGGGTCCGAGAGAGGACGTGCATGGGAGTGAATGGTAGAGATGTAAGGGTGAAATTCGAAAATGTGCCGGGTGAAACAGATTTCTATGAAATTTTATTATGCATCAAAATGAAAAATAATTGGTGGAATAATATTTAATTAGGTTATTAGATGTAAGTTCATAGATCAGTAGGACCTATTATTTGAGGCTGTAACACTGCTAAGAGTTCAAGTCCTTTGCTGTATACATTTTGCATTGCAGGAGGACGTGCACCATCAGGTAGCTGCCATATCATCCATCTCGAAGACGGTGGATATCATTCATATGAAAATAGAGATCATCATGTTGCTTGTCACATTCACATGTCTAACTTAGGTTCCAAATATGGTGGGCAAAGAGATGAGCTCTGACTTATTCTCACTGTGGACTATGTGGTAGCTATTCAAGAATGTACAACTCTCCTGGTTCTAATGCAGGGTAAAGCTATTTATGCAATTGAAGGTTGTCGCAGTTCAATTAATTATAATGCATAGATCCTCTGCTATACATCATACGGTACGATATATAGTATGCACGTCCTCATGCATGCAGCTATACGATACATGCCACAGTGTATTGCATGCACAGTAGAAGATCCTTGTCCTTGGTTACAAGACCTTTATCAGTTTGAGGCCATTAAGACCATTATAATGCTTTCATCAAACTAGTTGCGTATACTCTAAATTAATCTCTCATGCATGATGTAGACCATAGTATAGTCAAAAAAAAAAAATTAATTCTAAATAAATATATTAATTATTTTATGCACCCACAAACACTCATTAAAAAAAATTCTATATTCAATAAATGAATATTCTAAAATATCTTTGTACAGATAATTAGTCAAAAAAAAACCTATAGTGCAATACATGCAAACCATTGCAATTGGAAAAGCACATAACAATTACAAGACATATGATGTGAATGTTACTATTGCGTTTCTCTTTCATAAAATTAGAAGATGGATCTAATTACTTCATTTTTTGTAGATGCGATTCTTTCATGTTTCTGTTTCATAAAATTGTTCAAAGAACAGCCCATAATTAATATTTTGTCAGAGAGAGCGTGGACGTATATAGCTATCAGACCTTCCCTCCTCTCATGATGTTGGCTAGTTTTTTCCAAGAAAAATAAACCAAATCAAAGGAACATGCAGATTAAATAATGATTAAATGCTACACTCATGATAAAAGTAAAGTGGCCTTATCCTCCTAAAGTAGGTGGGCATTCCAAAGCTAAGCTATGACTTCTTTAGCTTATCTCTGCCACCCATGATTACAATCGATCACATGATGAAGCATGGTGATGGGAGACATTGTGAGTCCCACACGAGCATGATATCTTATTCTTGTTTGGCTTTTGACATCCCCTCCCTGAGATGGGATAAGGTGGAAGGTTCTCAATTGGCTTTGTGGGGCTCTAAGCTTAACAAAGATGGATGATATCTTTCAGAGCCCAAGGACTTCCAAGTGGCACCAGATCTGATATCTACAATGCCCATCAAATAATCTCAACCACCCATTTGCTTCCCTGACCAACTTTTCTCATCTCCTTCCCCATAGCACTGCAGAGCAGAGCGCACTTTGGCCTCCCCAACCGTCGTCAGAAACCTCACCTTCCCACTGATCCTGGTAAGATCGCAGCATATTAAATACCTTTTTTTTGGGTAAGAACAGCATATTAAATACTTTGATAAGAGTAATTTCTATTCAGTATAACAATTATATCATTTACTGCATGCATATTAAAGAACCCTTTGCATAATTTCTAATATTTAATATGGTGAAAGTTGGTTTCTTGTACCTGGATCAATAGTTATGGAAGCAAATTTACTATTGCTGGCTCTTAATATCTGTTCTTTTGTCAAGCTCAAGTTCTAGCTTCACTCCATGAATCCCTTTAGTCCTCCCAATTCAATATAACTTGACTCTTTCTTGTCTATATTTAATGTGGCTTTTCTTGTTTTCTTTTCAAAGGTGGAATGGAAGGAGAGCAAACCAAATGAAGGAGAGAGAAAGCCTATGAGTGGTGACTGAATCAAAGTTGGACGCCAAGTTTTCTTATTAAATTGGACTAGCTAGTTTAGACACCAAGACCAGTCCCAATCGAACCCCATAGGCCCAACAAAATCCACATCTCTTTAGTTGTTCTCTCCATTCATTCCGGCATGTCTGCTTCTTACTCTATTCCATCATGGACACTCCCATCACCAATTCCTCCATTGCAGCAGCCCAAGCAATTAAACTACCAATTCAGAAGGTTGTTCCAGTCGTTCATTGCATATCAGACTCCAAGGAAACATCAATAGGCAATGGAAATACTGATCTAAGAATAGGGTCACCGATCATTGTCGTGGAGGCTCCACCGATGTTGAAGACCGCCAGCTCGATTCCTACATTGAGAGCTAACTCTGGATTAGTCAAGCCAGGTGATGTGGGAAGGTATCATGACTCATCTCTCACAAATTTTCCATCGATATTATTGAAATCATGTATAACTTGAGCAACAATATTCTTGAACTATCAGAAAAGTTTTGAATGGTAGTAATTCTATTATTGTCATTGAGTCATTTGCAAAAATGAGTCTCCTAATTATTATCTGATAACTAAAGTACAGGTTTTATTATTTTTTCTTGAGTTATCCATGGTGAATCTAAGGAATATTTATCGATTACAAATTGATACCATTGTTATGAATGGCGATGTTTGTCCATAAGTTGTCGCTTTGGCTTGTTGTGTGATTGTTGTAGATGAACTTTTATGAATAATATATTAATAAGTTCATGTATCTATTGTTCTTATTTTTTTAAAAAAATTGTTATCCTAACTTTTGACATCTCTTAGCATGTTATGGGAACCTCCTATTCCACCCAGCTGCAAATCTCCCATAAGCAAATACACCAGTTGCATGATTTATTTAAGTTTCATCATGATTCATGCTCTCTTCAACTTATTGCTTGTAGATGGAGGGTCAACTCCATACACATTTATCTTAGCATATTATGAGCAATGAACATATTAGAGATATGACAAATAAATCATGGAATTGTTATACTGCAGAATTGTAGCAAGGAAGCCTAAAGATGTATGGGCAGTTCGCTTATCAATTGGTACCTATCTCCTGGATGGCAAGCATTTCAAACCCTTGGACATTGAAGAATGAGGACCTAGGATCAAGAGATGTGGTATCTTTATGTTCATGATGCGCATATTGTATTTTTTTTTTTCTTTTGTCTTTTTTGATTATGTGTTCAAGGGAACCATTTTGTAAATATGTATAATAATGCAGTGTGTGTCTCTTATACTTTTTCATTATACTACTTGTAATCAATGTTTAGGCCCTTTAACAGCCTTAAAAAAAGAAGAAAAAAACTATGTTTTTTCTGGAGACACTACTTGTAATCAATGTTTAGGCCCTTTAACAGCCTTTTTAAAAAAAAATATGTTTTTTCTGAAGACTTTCTGTTAGTAGCTATGGAATATGCATCACCAAAAAAATAAAATGAAAATGGACGTGTTTAGTGATTATCTTCATGCAGGTTGCAAGTGGATTTAGTAATAATAAAAAAAACAGTAGTTCTAGCGTCCATGAAGAAATCTCTTTGCCATTGTGCCTCGGTGAACCTTGACAAGTGCTTTTTATCCTATACATTAGAAATAAGATGTTTAACTCCAAAGCACCGTATCCCACATCTAACTCTTCGGGCCACAATCAAGAGAAGTACTGCAACAAGGTCACATGGCTCAGATTCTAGTCAGCAACAATTTTTAGGGGGTGATTCGTTTGCAACTAGAGTCAGGATTGAAATGGAAATAATCAATTTTTTAGAACGTTTGGTTTGTGATTGAAATTAAAATTGAAATTTGAATAAAAATTTGACTCCTTAAGAGAATAAGGATTGAGTTGTAGGTATATTAAATCATTCTCATTCTATTTCGAAATCGAAATGAGACTTCTTCTAACCAAACGATTGGAATGTAAGTCATCCATTTTCATTTGGATTTCAGACCCCAACTCCCTCCAACCAAACACCCTCTTAATATTTACTTTTTATCACCGGTGAGATCTAATTATCTAGTTGTTTCCTACTATAATGGCCAAGATATAGTAGAAAAAATGATTTTTTTTAAAAACTAGTATTCATTTGAATAGAACAATGTCTCCAATCAAATCTTTATGCTGGCTGAAAAGATAATCTTTAATTAATCAGCAACAGCTTGAACGAATTACAGCATTGCTTTTTATGTTACCATCAATTATTTGCATCAATAGGTATCATAGCAGCTGATATTTATTCCCAAACACATCCAGTCTGAGACAGAATTGGGCAGATAACAGCCTGCTGGTGAATGATCCATGTTATTGAAATCTGAACATCACTTCCATATCCAATGAACTTAGTCTGGTCAATATCACTCTCATGGTTCATTTCCAAGTCATTGTCTCCATGATGCTATCTGATGAGTTCGCTCCTCTTTCCTGTTCTTCTCCTTTCTTAAAGTCAAGCAGTTAGAATTGCTTGGGCAAAGTGTGATGTGAACTTGTTAGCTTAGCTTTCTAAAGGTAATTGCATATTATTCCAATTGTTGAAGGAAAGGTTTCAGATTATGGATCAGTTGAGAGGATGTGGTGTAGAAAGATGGGAATTAGCTAGGGTTAATAATAGGCCGAGGGTCTTTGGGCCTGCACGACTCTTTAAGGACATACCTTTGGGCCCCAAATTGGAAACCTTTGGTCAAGTTTTCGAAAGGTTCAATTGGCCCTGGTGTTGAGGGTGGAGCTGCATGAACAATTCTCGAGCTCAACTGAAAAATAAATGTGATTCAAACTTAGTTTTGAGCTACATGAACAATTCTCCGGCGAAAGCTAACCACAAACTCTTGGGTCACACTAACAGTCCTATCATTTTATTGGGCCTTAGGAAACTTACACTTTAATTAAATTAAAAAAACAATCCAAAAAGTATTTAGATTCTAACAGCCATCGTATGATATATGGGCGATACAAAATCTATGGTATACCATTTTCGATGATGATGGCTCTAGGATTGATGCCCCATTTCATATTTCAATGGATTGTCCACTTTGGCCTCTAGTTTATGGCACGAGGCTTTATATTTTAATTTTACAAGGTATTTCATGGAGAAAAGAAGATCCCATTTCATATAAGATAGACTCTTCTATGACTCACAATCAATATGGGGCTAATAAAGCCATCCTCTTCATGACCATCTTGTCTTTAGCCGTAATAAGCTTGAAATATAAAGAAATAGATAATAAATATTTAATATAATTTTAATTTTTATAAGTTCAACTTTTATTATCTTTTGAAGATGAAGATAATTTAAGAAAAAAAATATGTATGTATGTCATCAAATCATTTTAATGACTTATTTGCGAATACTTTGAATTTGGCTCAAAAAAAAAAAGAAAAAAAAAAGAAAGGAAGAAGCTAGCTTATGATTGGCTCAAGTACAGAGTAAGCTGAACTTGCGCTAGGCTTGGCTTAGTTGAGTTCAACCCATTTAGACGATCTTTATCCGTCAGTTGACTTCCATGGGCTTTCTCTGGCCCAGCCACGAAAAAGGGAAGAAGAAGAGGGCAACCGCTGCTCCGCCGGAACACCAGAACCGAACTCGAAAGGGTTTCTCACTCTCTCCCCGTCGGTCGCAGACTTGTTTCTTCCCTGCGCTGTAAAACACGAGGAAGAGATCTCTCACAAAGCTCCAATGGCGGCTGCGGCGGCGAGAAGCGCTCTCCTGAAGCACCTCAGGGTGACGGTGGCATTTCCGGCGCCTCTTTGGCCGGTGGTCCCCCTCTCCTTCTCCCAGCTCCTCCTCCGCCGCCGCGGCTTCTCCGACGAGGCTAGGGGAACCTTCCTCGACAAGTCTGAGGTTGCCGATCGGATCATCACCGTCGTCAAGAACTTCCAGAAGGTCGATCCCTCTAAGGTGGTCTCAATCTCAAGTCCCCAATTCCCTCGGAAGTCTAGGGTTTCTCTGATTCGAGTGTGAGCTTGGAAATTAGGGTTCATTAAGGGTTTATTTCATTGCTGAAACTCTAAGGAACCGTTTTATTCTCATATTCTACGTGCTTCGGCATTTAGAATTTTCCGAATTATCATCATTCGTCACATGATTGGCATTTCATGTTGTGTGTTTTAATGGTACGTCACATTAATTTTTTATCTATGTGTTTGTTTTGCTGCATAAAGTTGGTTTGAATCCACAACCCAACTATATGATCCCGTTGGCGTCTTTCCATTGAGTCGTTTTTGCTGATTCGATGGTGCTTTCATTCTTTTTCCGCTTGATTAAAAAAAGTGTCTTTTATTGTTTCTTGTGATTCTTATTAGTAGTGTGGTGTTTACTTGATTAACTAATAATTTTGAGAAGTGCTATTAAAATTATAAATATAGCATCGAAGCTACCATTTAAATTTAATCTATATGCATCTATCCATGGTGATGTACATAATTTCTTACCGTTCTAATTTCATGTACCCTGGTCTTGTTTCAAAGCATAGGCAGCAGGCGGTGAAGTAATATTTAATTGAAAGAAAGTAGTTAGAAAACTGAAATAGCTTGAAATCTGTTGGAATGGCTTTGTTCGCAATTATGCTGATGCTGATTATGAATATGGTTTGATAATATCCCATGGGCATTCCTAGAACACTATTTCTGTCTGTGACTTTTAGAATAGATAACTAACTCAGCATGCACAGAAGTAGGTCTTGTTGCCTTGGTGCCTTTCTAACCAAAGTTCTTAGATCTTAGCCCCAGTTCTTTATTCATTACCTCAATCTGTATCTGCCCTTATCCTTGATGTATTACTGTTAGCCTATGGGTAAAAATAGATGCAGTACCTCAACTTTGTCGGTGCTCTGTTCCCTGTCTTTCACATTTGTGTTATTTGCTGTACTTTTTTCATTTTCTGTGTTCTAGTTATTCACTAAATTAATCACATTCCTGGCAAACATATGATGTTATGATCCATTACAAAACTAGTACTATGTTGTGCATAATTTAATGATTAAAAAGCTGGATAAATCCTGCAATCCCTCAAATTATGTGAATGCTTCAAGGGCTTGCATGTTTATCATATCATCTTCCACCACCCCCCCCCCTCTTCGAGAATATTGCTAGTTGATTATGCTCATTACTTTAATGCTCAATGTTAAGGGAACATAGATTCCTTTGTATTTTTCCCCTTTCCTTCTTCAAGCTGGAGCCTACCAGCATTACTTAATAGCGTATGAGATTTTCTGAGTTGTTAGCATTGTGACTCTCACTTCAAAATTGCACCCTGAATGCATGTATTCATCTGTTGTGTGATTAAGTTTCTGTATGCATGAACTTATGTAGGTCTTCCACAATCCTAAACCATAGCCTTTGGTGAAACATTGCATCACTTAGCCTCAAGAATTTGGGGAAACAACATGAACTTATCCTAATTAAATATACTAGGGAAGAGAATCGACAATGAAATGTAACATGAGATCATCTGATTCCTGCATTAATGCAATTACAAATCACATTGTTCTGACTTAATTCAAGGAAATAATTTTTGTTTCTTATTTGAATTTTTTAACTAAATATTAGCATTCTAATGCCTTGATAAGAGGTTGTATCTATGTGCACTTTACTGTTTTTCCTCTTCTCCTGCAGGTTTGATGTTTCTTCATGTTCATTCCTAGTTTTTTCCTCAGATTTCGAAATACTAGTTGTTACATTCTTAAGGCTGTACACAAATCTCTCCTTGGGAAGAGTTGATGCCTGAGTTCTAATTTGGTTTTCTTGCCAGGATGTTGCTTATAGAAGGTCATTATATTGAAAATTAAAAAAAATAATGCACGATCATGCAATTGAAAAAAAAAAATCTAGATTTATGATGTGCGTAGGCAATCGATGAAAAAAAAATCTAGACAAAAGCAGATTTATCTGCCTTGTTGGCATATATTGAACATGTGTGATACTGTATAATTAAGAGTGACTGGTCGATAGCATATACCAAAGGACGATCTCCATATTGTCACAAAGATGCATGGAGCAGTAATACATGTATTAGCTGTGACACCACAATGAAATTTTACCTGAGCCTGCACGAGCATTCAGCCTTTAAGCCCTCATCATATATGAGTATTATAAATGGATTATTGATTCAGGAAGGACCATATTGTATTTAATTCACAAATGATGTATTGTTGCTTGACAGGACAAATTTAATGTCCAAAAAAATTAATTTATCAAGGTTAATGGATCATAGGTTTAGAACAAAAACAACGTATATGGCTTGTGAATAGAGAGGAATAGTTATACATACTAGCTACTTAAAATGTATGCTTCAATCATGATCAAAAGAAGTTTTAAACAGTATTAGATGAGGCTAGAGGAAATGCATGTTGGGTATCCTGCAAGCTTGGTGGACTTCTGAGAACAAATATTATGAGGACCACAATATGGGCCATATGAATGTGTGGAAATAAAAAGAACATAGAACATAAAACAGCATAACATGATAAGTTGTAGTGATATCAAGAAGGATGTGACTAAAGGGTATTAAACCAGAGTTGCGTTGATAACAGAGCAGAAGAGTGTCAACATTTACTTCAGAGTGATGTTTGGCCAATATTCTTTAGAAATTATACTTATTCCGCATGATGTGGATTACCTAAAATTTGAAAATGCTGTGGCATTGTTAAGATGTTGCTTCATAAGCTGTAATTTTTGTAAGAAGAAACACATATATTGAGGTGATATGTTTATTGTCATAAATAAAGTATTTAGAATATGCTTGTTTGAAATATTACATTGCCCACCAAGGGGTGGTACTTGCTGTTTTGACCAGCTCAAGTATTGCCCTGTGGTATTTTGCAAGACTTTGGCTGCAATGGCATGTTGGGAAATGTTCATCATCATTGTCAGCATCATTACTATCATTATTCAATAATTGCGAGTCACAAATGATGGGCAATGTAATAAAATTATTGTAGACAATAAAATTATATTGGTTCTTAATTCATGAATGCCAAAATTTTGTAATATTATGGGCCATACTTGACACTGTAAATTGATATACTCCTAATGAGATCTAAAATTAAAGTGGTCTGATATTGTGATCTTTGTGCAGGTCACTCCAAATGCTCATTTCCACAAGGACCTTGGTCTGGACAGTTTGGACACCGTAGAGATTGTCATGGCCCTAGAAGAAGAATTTGGGTTTGAGATCCCAGACAACGAAGCAGACAAGATTGATTCCGTCAATGTAGCTGTTGACTTTGTTGCTTCACATCCTCAGGCAAAATGAGACAATGTTTGTGTTGCTTTTGTTTGTCTGCTTTTTAAAACTCTCTGCAGGCTGTTTTTCCCTACAAATTCAGTTTGAGCTCGAAATTAGACTCTTTTCTTGATCTATTCATAGCAGCTTAGTGCATTGGCGCTCCTGTGACTAACACTCTATCAATTATGGTATTTTAATCTGAAGATATTATGGGGACAATGTTGAGTTGTTTGGGTTTTTTGCATGCTTCTGGAGGTAACATAAATTTTTCTGACTTGTCTGGAGACATTGTATGAGTTGGATAAATCCAACTCCTTGATAATACCATTGGTGCTATATATGGCAAGGCATTTGTATGATCGTTTCCATTAGATACATGGAATATGTTATTGAAATTTCCTGTTTTTTTCGTAGAAAAGGGGAACAATCCCTTTATATTTGATTTGAATATTCTTCCAGCATGAAGATGCTCCTCTTGGTAAGCCCTAATGGCTGTTCGGCATAGTCAGTTGGTTAGGAAAATTCTTTGTACACCGTCTGTGGTGTAGAAAATTCGATGTGGAATGTACCGTCTCGTTCGATTATATGTCTGCAATTTTATTTTTCATTTGAAATTTTGAATGATGAAATATTTTTTTTCAAAAAAATTATAACATTCTATGTTGATATTATGGTCTTCTGTATTGAAATTATGACTTTCTGTATGGGATACCATAATTTATTCACAGAATGTCATAAAGAGAAAAGGATATTTTATCATTGAATATAAATTTTTCAATGACGAAAATATTCTTTTCTCTTTATGACATATCGTAAAAAAATTATGATAATCGAAGTCATAATTTCAACGTAGGATGTCATAATATCAGTAAGATGTTATAATATCAGTACTCAGTACAAGATGTTATAATTTTTTTAAAAGAAGAGGTATTTTTGTCATTCAAAATTTGAAATGAAAAAATAGAATTGTGGATATTAAATACGCGTTGAAAAATGATGATTACATAATCCAATAAAATGAAGGGGTATACTTCATATTGAATTTTTATATTAAATTTTTATATCGTGGGTGGTGTACAAGAATTCTCCCACCGATAAAAGTTGCTTAAAGTGGTAGTAGAAACTATATAACCTTCTCTTTCCTTTAGACTATTTCATATGGCCTATTACACGGTTGTGAACACCTAACATATCCCTCTCACTGACATATGGGATCTGCATGGGGTAAAGGGTTTACAAGGCAGCCTTCTTCCCGTGTCACGTTTGGGGAATGGTGGGGAATTTGCGGCCTATGTGGCTAATCATACGGAAATAATTTTATGAACTTCTAATTTTATGGCTTCGACCCAGTTCGTTAATATTTTACCAGTTTTTACCAAAAAAAAAAATTTACCGGTTGGTTTTCATGGATGTGTTACTTAAGGATGATATAATATATTCGATTTTTTTGAATAAAATTTTCAAAAGAAGAAAAAAAAAGAGAATTTTGCTTCTACTTTCTGTTTTTGAGGTTTGATCATGCAAAAATCAAATTTTCAATTTTATTTTGAATTTTAATTGGGTGTAATTAGATCATTAATTTTAATTAATTCAATTTAGATTTTGATTATGAATTTTGTCTGATTATCATGACGAAATTGTCATGTAATATCACGTGATATGCTTGTGTGGTAGAAGGGGACGATGCTTATGTGACATCGTGTAATACTGTTGTAGCAGTTGGATAAAATTTATAAGTAGGGTGTAAATTGAACTAATTTAAAAATTAGATAATTTGATTATGCTAAATTTAAGTTTAAGATGAAATTAAATTTTAAATATTTTAGGATTTATTTCTGTGATTAAGCCTTTTCTTCTTGTAATTGAGAGCGACGGAGCCGGGAAGGTAGCGGGCAATTGGTACCAATACTCACCCAAGAATCTACAGAGAACTTCGAACCCCGGACGACATCCTTCGGTCCTCCAGAGCATCCAGTAAACTCATCTGAGCGGCGGAGCACTTTAAGAGCCCAGATTGACCCAAGGCCCGTTTCTTCACATTTTGCCTCCGCTTTCCGAGCTACATGCTAGCGGTGACATGACAACGACCATAAAATGGAAAATCTACAAGAATAAATGAATGCTCTAGCCTCAATGCTGACCATAAACAATATTGGAAAGTGAAATTCTTTATGTGCAGGCATAGAAAATCCGGCATGGAACGTATTAATTTATGTGTTTGGTCTACATAACCACTGCTTTCCAATGCACCTTTAACGTCTGTAATTTTGCTTTTTGATTTGAAAATTTTGAATGACAAAAATATCTCTATTCTTTATAAAAAAGTATGATATTTTGTGTCCATATTATAACATCCTGCATGTAGGAAGTCATAATTTTGACACAGGATATCATAATATGCCACAAGATGTTATAATTTTTTTCAAAGAGCAGAGATATTTTTATCATTTAAAATTTTTAAACGAAAAAATGAAACTATAAACATTAAATGCGCATTGGAAAGTAGTTGGACAAAAATGTTCTTTCTATATTATGATATTCTAGGTCATATTATGACATCCTGGACCATATTATGACATCCTACATGCAAAAAGTTATAATTTGATGCGGGATGCCATAATATGCCACAGGATGTCATAATTTTTTGGGTCCTGTATGTACGAAGTTATAATATGCCACAGGATGCCATAATCTTTTTAAAGAGCTGGAATATTTTGTCATGCAAAATTTTTAAACGAAAAAATGAAACTATAGATATTAAATGTGAGTTAAAAAGTGATAGTTATATTGACTAATTACATCAAGCGGTGTGCTCTACGTCAGATTTTCTACACAGCCTGTGATGCAAAAAAAATTTCTCATATTGGAAACTAACTTGGATCAAGCCCAAAAGGTGAGCAGCAAGAATTTTAAAAGCATTGGAAAAAAAGAGCTCATCGAGTCAGAATTCAATCGAGGCTGCCAGGGGCTATTCTTCACTCTTATTTAATGACACCGATCCCTAAATCCTCCGCCCCTCGAAGCACCAATGATCACCGGCCGCCGCTGCCTCTTTGCTTCCCTTCTTTTTGGAAGCCATTGTTGGGTTCACCATGTCGGCAATGGAAACCGACGATGATGTGGAAGGCCCTAATTCCTCTATCTTTTCCTTTCGGACCTTTCTGCTCCTCTTTCAATTCATCATGGTCTAAAACCCGACACGATGTCACTAGATTATTCTCGAAAGACCCAAGCCATGTTATTCCCTATTTTTCTTTGAGTTTTCATGATTTCCTTCCTTTTTTCCACCATCTTTGCCGTTGACCGCCGGTGGTAGATCTTTCGACAATGCCACTATTGCCCCAACTATTGCCAACCACAATCATGACTAGTGGGAGGCCCTCAGCTCCAGGGGAAGAAGGGGTAACTAATCCCTTGTTTGCCAACGAAAGAAGCGAGAAAAACATAAAGAAAAAAGAAAGAAGAAAAAAGAGTTTCTCTCTGTGCCCATTTTCTCTATAATCTCTCTCTATTTCTCTCTCCACTTTTTATCTATGAAATTTCTCTCTCTAAATTATCTCTCTTAAGATTTTTTAAATTTTTAAGAAAAATTATCCTAATGATTTTGATTGACCCCGATGAAAAGGAACATGATCCATGGGTATCGGATAGTATGCCACTTCCCATCTCGCTAAGTCGGGTATTGTTAGATTTCATCATCAAGTATATCCTAGCATCTTAAATAACTCTTCTTTTGCAGTTGATCCATTGGATACCGTTGACTAGATTGATCGAGATGTCGCTACCCATTGGCTAGTCTCGTAAAAATATCGAGACTTAGTATTTTATTCTAAAAATAATTATGAAGCAAATCTGATAAAATATAATTTTTGAATATTAAGCTCCGAGAGAAATTTTCTGAAATAATTGGATCGTCGGTTGGTTTCACACGCAAGGTAAATACTGTTAACCTTTTTTAGATTTATCAAAAAATATTTCTACCATGATTTATGAAATTGATATATTATATTTTAATTACTAAATATATCTTTTTTAATATTAAATGATTTATCATCGAAAGTATTAAATTTGATACGGATTGTATTTGATTGATTTTGTTGTGACATAGTTTTTATGAGTTATTTGATTTGGATTATAAAATATATCTTTGAGATTTTGATTTCAAACAGATTTTGATTCACAGCTAGACTATGTTTCGGTAGTAAATGCTGGTACTTTAATATTTTGTCAGTGGAGTGTTAAACATTAGTATTTCGATATTCTATCAATAGAGTGATAAATATTGGTAATTTGATATCCTACTAGTAGAGCAATTAAACATTGGTAATTTGACTCCTGTTAATAAAAATTATATGTTGATACTTTGATACTGTACCATTGAATGTCATATAGTGGCACTTCAATTGAATTTATGGTTGTTGAGATAAACATTATATTTTGAAAGAAATTGATTTATAAATGAAATTTGAATTTTGAAAAGACTGGATTTGTATGCATCTTATTTTGATTAGAGCTATATATTTTGAATCGAGTTTTAATTGATGTATCATGCATACTAATTTTTAGTATATTATTATTATTTGATTTATCTAGCTAAAGTATTCATTGTTTATTGGATTATTTAGTTCATTACTTTCTATTTTTATCATTTTTATAAATTCAAAGATCTAGCTTAACTCAAGAATCATTATGGAAAAGTGATTAGAATAAATTTGATATGTTTATTTAAATAGAATTTATTAAACTTTGATGCAAGACTTTAAAATATTATTTTGTAAAATATTTGATCTAGTTATTTAAATTAAGTTGAACATTAATTTACTGATCATTTATCTCACTATTTATTTTATAATAATGTGAAAAGATGCCTTGCATACTTGTGGATAAGTTTGCTATAAGTATACGACGGTTGCTATGACTTCTGACTCGTCATCTTGGATCAGGGGCACCACAGAATCAATGAATAAAGATAAGAGATTGAATTCATAATATTGAGAACAGCAAAGTATAAAATATTAGGAACCTAGCAAGAAAAGATAAATATTTGGTTATGTCTAAAAGTTTCATGACTCATGGAATAATTAAAACAAAGAGATTCTTTAGCACAACGAGCACAAGCATCATCTCCAATTAGACACTCAGGTCATTTAAGCCATCTAGCTATGTCTAAGCCAGATCGAATGGGGTATCAAGGGACCCTCTCATATCATTATCAGATCGGTACATCGAGGATTTTTGGAAGAATGAAGAGCTTTTTTTTTTGGTTGCCGAGAAGGCTTCGCAGACAGAACCGGATGTTATCATCCAAATATATATGTGTATATAAAATTTATAGGTAAATTATATATATAGTCTCTGAATTAAATCGAATTTTTTTAAGTGATCCATAAACTACAAAATCCTAAATTTAAATCTCCGAATTATCTGACCCCTTTAATGTTGCCCCTGTGTTGGATTCTGGCCGTTTTTTCTCATCAAAAATCTGATGCGGCCAAATTTGATACCGACACAGATAAAATTCGATACAGACATGATAAAATAATATTTTATTATTTTTTTTGGTTCTTCTTCTTCTCTCTACGCTCATATGAATCGCAAAGCACCAAAAAAAAAAAGAATTAATAAGACTCCTCTAAGGAGTCTTCTCTTTTCTCCCGACCGATCCCTCCGGTCGCACCCCCGCTCGCCCCGGTGCACCCCCCTGCCTGCCCTACCTCACCACCTCCGACCGCACCCCCACCTGCCCCGGCGTCGGTGGTTGCGCACCGGTGCCCCCCCCCCCCGGCGCGCTGGTGCCCCCCTCGGCCCCGCCTCGCCCCCATGTGCCCCCGCAGTTCCACTCCCTCGATGCACCTCGCCCTCCCCCCCAACCGGCTCAATAGGATGGGAGGCTTAGAGCGGTGGAACAGGGAAGCTTAGATGATTGCTGGGGTTTTGTGTTGGATATTTTTTTCATTTTTTTTATTTTCAGAGATCTATAGAAGGAAAGCACCTGAGAGAGGCTGGAGGAGAAGGTCGACACCGGTGACAATGGGAATCGAGGGCGATAGGTCGGCGGGAGGTGATGGCGAGGAGAGCAAAGATGAGCGGTAGGGTGGAGAAAGGAGGCGCGCGATCGAGGGGTGAGGGCCGGAGGTTCTCTGCCGATTGAGGATGTTGGCGGTGGCAGGAAGGGGGCTCGGCGAGAGGCGAGGGAGAAAGAAGGGGGGCGACGGTGGAGGAGAGGGGCGGTCGATCTAGAGGCAGGGCGGGGCTGGGGGGGCGTCAGCACACTACCCACCAGTACCGGAGCGGGCGGGTGCACTAGAGTGGGGCAGAAGGCTCGAGCCTTAGAGAGGGGGCCGAAGGGGCGGGCGCTGTGGGGCAGGGTGCCAGGGTGGTGAGCCAGGTGGGGGGGGGGGGCGAGGACAGAGAGAAGACGAAGAATAAAAAATTAAAATAATAATAAAATATTATTTTTTATCACGTCTGCATCAGATTTTGCTATGTCAGCATCGGATTTTGCCACATCATATTTTCGATGAGAGAAAACAGCCAGAATCCACTCCAGAGGTAATATTAAAGGGGTTCAGATAGTTAGGAGACTTAAGTTTAGAATTTTATAGTTTATGAATTATTTAAAAAAATCTGACTTAGTTTAAGAATTACGAATATAATTTATCAAAATTTATTCATTATCCAAATGGAGCAATTAATCTTGTAAAGGCTAAAGAGAGAATTAAGGGACTCCCAAAGAAATCTTGTAATAATAAATTCAGACTGGGTTCTCCGCACGGACGTGGGGCCACAAGTTGGGCTGAGGCCGGGCCATGCATCAGCTTGAGGCCAGCTCAAATTTATTTGTATTTATTAAGCCCAAATCCGACCCATTCGAGTACCTGATAGATGGGTTTTGTCATAAGAGCGATTCTTTGTGCACCGCGCGCGGTGCAAAATTCAGCACCACGCGTGGTGATTGGTCACCACAGGGAGGGAAGGATTCGGCGAAATTTTTTTTTTTCACCAGGTAGCTCATTCTGCACCGCGCGCAGTGCAATAAAATTTTGCTTATTATAATATCTCTCTTCACAAATTTCAGGATGAAATAATTGATTTGTATGTAAACAATAATGGATAAACTTAATGACTAAGCGACAAAAGGTTAATTGTTAGTGGATAAAAGGTCACGAGCCAAATTATAAGAAATTAAATTTAAATTTAAGTTAATTTGAATCATAAAATTTATAATTTTTCATAAATTTAGTTTAAATAATTTTATAATTCTATTTGATCTTTTATCCAAATTGTCCTATTTAACTCTATCCATCTTTTCCCATTTGGAGATTCTACCCATCTTGCTCCAGTTCACTCCGAGGTAAGTATAGGTGATAAAAATTAACATAATGATCTATTCGATCCATATTTGATCATTATATCTTTGGTCGGCCTGAGTTCATTCCCAGCCAAACATTCATTCAGATATAGAAAAAATTTCTATTTTCTCTTTTTTTGAATTAGATTGCTAGTGTTTACTATTAAGATTTTTCTTATATAGAGAAACTAATAGTATAGCTGACTGAATGAATTGTTATGTAACCAAAATTTAATATTAAAAGTTTTATGGTATATCTTTACCATCAATTATTAGACATTTTATTTATTAATTTTTATTTATATTCATTTGATTTTAATTTATTTGATTAAAAAAAGTAGTATTCGCTTTATCTCAACTTTTTTCGGGCTATGATGGCGGAGTTCATTATCTAAGTAATTTAAAAGAATTATTTATCAAAATAATATATTTTTAACTTATTCACAAAAATAATGCAAATCTATAAAACGTCATTTGAAATGGCGTTTTATAGCGTCCACGTCACCACCCTCTCTGCTCCACGTGGACGGCCAAAAAAAAATTAAAGTCGTCATTTGAAATGGTATTTTTGAAAATGGGATTTCAAATGGCGACATTAATTATTTACTTCTAAAAAAATAAAATAAAAAATAAAATTATAATTTTAATTTAAAAAAAATTTAATTTTGATTCAAATAAAATCATCATTTCAAAATAATATCATCATTTCAAATTATTTTTTTAAAAAATATCCCAAAAAAAGAAAAAAAATGGGTCTAAAAAATAAAAAAATAAAAAATACCATAAAAAGAAAAAAAAAGGAAAAGAATGGGAAAAAATAAAACCATAATTTAAATTTTAAAAAATAAAATTTTAATTTTAATTCAAATAAAAATCATCATTTTCAATTACAATCCCTATTTCAAATTAATTTTTTTAAAAATATCACAAAAAAAGATAAAAAATACCACAAAAAAATAAAAAATAAAAACACCATAAAAAAGAGAAAATGGGAACAATGAAAAAAAATAAAATTATAATTCTTAATTTTTTTTAAAAAAAATTTAATTTTAATTCAAATAAAATACATCA
>KE504771.1:943516-956939 GCA_000441515.1 Elaeis oleifera | reverse complement strand
TGGGAGCAGTGGAGGAGGTGGCCACGGCAAGAGGGAGGGGAATGGAGCCGGTCACGAGAGGAGAAGGAGGCCGATCGGGGAGGGCTGAGGCTGGTCGTGTGATGGAAAGAGTTCGATCGAGGAGGTGGACACCGATCGTAGGGTGGGGAGACAGCTAGTCGAGGAGGCGGATGCCGGTCGTGAGGAGAGGGACCCAAGGTTGTTGGGTGGGGAGGAGATCGATCACAAGTGGGGGACCATGGGGAGGACCGTAGGGTGGGGAGGGGACCACAGGTAGGGGGGACTATTTGCATGGTGAGAAGGAGACTATTGGGGGGAAGACATGAAACTGCATGTGGAAGATGTGATTTCAAGATGCGGTTTCAATTTGAAACCGCATCTTCAACATGCGGTTTCTATTTTCGAATTGTAATATTTTTTTAAAGGTCATAGGCCACATGGAGAAGAAACCGCATATTGGACATGCGGTTTCAGAATAGCTTTCCAGTCAGCAAAATTACTATAGATTGAGAAATAAGTTGGGTTTGGAGGTATATTTGTAATTAAGTTTTAAAAAATAATAAAAAATCCAATAAATTGTAAGGAATTCAATTTGAGATAGTTCAAAAATTAAACTATTTGGATTGATTGACCATTCTTCTAAAATGAGCTTCAGTCAGAAGTTGGACTCGGCGAAGTCCTTGACTTCAAAACAGGCCTGTCATGTTGAGAATTGCATAGGTTTCTAATATCATGATGATTAATTTGTGAAATTTGATCAATAATAAACATATAAAACAACATCAACATGCTAGAGTAGACTATAAAGCTAACACACTGACAATCTTGTATAAGCTCTATAAAAGCTTTACTTAAAAAAAAAACTAACATATTATCAATTTAAATCTGACCTATTTATTAAACAGATAAATAGATATGACCTACTTAACCTATTATTAAAATCAAATTAGGTTAAATGGGATAATAGGTTATATGGATTTTTAATAGATTAAATAGGTCGGATTAAAGGGATCAAAAATAGATTAAGTATATTCAAAATAATTAAACAAATCTTAAATAGATTAAACAGATTAAATAGATTAAATGAGTTATTTATTTAATCCGATTTGAATATTAAATGGATTAAATAGATCAAATATTTAAAATCTAAATCTGATCTAAATATTAAACGGATTAAGCTGATCGATCTGTTATGACCCAAATTCATTTAGCCTTAACCTAAACATGTTTATGGTAGATCGTGTTATTGATGGATTGGGTCATATTTTGCTGGCTTTATTTATGGATCTAATTGTTAAGTATTTTGAGTAGCTTCATGGAGTTTTAAATTCCAATCTATATATTAGTTGGTAAAAATAACTCTTTAGTTGATGAGCAATTATTCAAGTAAATTATATTGTCAATTTTTAACATTATTTACTATTTTAGTTGTGTGATGAATAATAGTTATTGTAAAACCGATTGCTTGATTTTAAATATGAATAGATAATTCTAAGCAAATAAATATCTACTAATATCAATTTTTAAATATTTAACTAAACAACCCCGGCTAAGTTTATTTTGAAAGTAGTTTGGCAATTTTTTTATAAAAAGATTAAAATATTTAACCAATAAAATTTCAATTAGATTACTATCACTTGGCTAGGAATCTAGATGCAATTGAATTTTGTAAAAGTTGAACCGAGCAAGCACACAATGCTATCATATATTTTATCATCTTTGGATGTCTAAGACTTGCCGGCTCATATGTCGATCATATCCATATTGAATTACTAGTATGTAAACCGTGACTTGCAGTGGGATTTAACAAAATAAAAATAAAATATTTTATCAACATATAAATTTTTGTACAATATAATATATAGTATTTTATAAATTAATGAATGTATATCCATACTGATTTTATTTTGATAATCTCTTTATTTAAATTGGAAATATGAACACCGTAAAATTTTATAGAGTATCACTGAATTGAGAAGATTTTCTAATAAAAATAATTAAAAATAATAATATTTATAATTAAATTATCTCCAGTGTAATTTTTTATCTTCATTCCATCATTTTGAATACATATTACAAATAAATCCAATGACATTCTTTTGAATCGAAGCAAGAACAAAACTCCTGAGCATAAAATACATATAAATCTTTATTATAGAATATAAATATATAAATAATATAAATGCATCAATGCCGTAAAAAAATATTTAACAAGACTAAAAGGAAAATGAAGTACTTGCAATAACCTTTATTCATATAAACATGATACATACAATCATTCTATTTTATTTTTTTAATATTAATCCAATCCTAAACAGATCTTTAGTTAAACCAACAATATATTTAATTTGAATTCAAAAAATAACAAACTCGATATTAATCCAACCTTGATTATTGATTTTTTTAACCTAACCTATAGGATGTTATTAGACTGATCTATCCCAATATATCTTAACCAGGTCCAAACTTATATATAGATTATCTATTATTAAATTTTAAAATTAATCAACAAATACAATGATAATTTAAATTTATTTTTTAATTATCAATTTTAAATCAAATATATATATATATTAATATATATTAATTTTATATAATCGAAACGGTCTACTTTATTTATGTTGGATGTTTTCAGACAACGTATAATAAATTCAATATTTTATATATTTAATATAGAATTCTAAATTTAATTTTAAAATAAATTTTTTTGATGAATTAACGTAATTTATTTTATTTTTGATATTTTTATTTATATATAATAAATCAAAATATTTTACATATTTATATATAATTTTAAATTTATTTAAAAATTTATATTAAAATATAATATATAGATTTAAAAATGCAATGGATCAATCTTGCTATTATGGGCTCACTGACGGTAGTCAGACGGTTTTTTTTGGGATATTCAATTTATTTCAAATTTTAATAAAATTTGTTAAGTAATGTCGTATAGACTTTAAAATTAATTTAAAATTTAATGTTAAAATTCATTTGGATCTCTCAGTAATCCGACTTGATTATCAAGAGGATGAGAGAATTTGACCCCTGAACCTTTAAATAATATTCGGCTCCAAGTCTCCCAGCCGATTTAACGGAGAAGGGAAAGGAAATATCCAACGCAAGAAACCAGCCATCGTCCAAGCTTCCCTATTCGGCCGCTCCAACCCTCCCACCGATTGAACTGTTGAGGACGGAAAAACCAGAGGAAAAACCCGGGGAAAATTTAGGAAAAATCAACGGAAAAAAAAAGGAAAATCAACGGAAGAAAAAAAATGGAAATACGGAAAAAATCGAAAGGTATCGCCTTTCCCACATAGATTGATATATTTTTTTTCTTTTTCTTTTTCTTTTTTTCATTTCGTTTTCTTTTCTGATATCTGTGGGGAAGGAGGACTTTTTCGGAGATCTGTGGGGAAGGAGGACACCGGAGAGAGATCGGAAGGGTTTCATATGGATATGGGTTTTGTGGGAGTTGTTGCGCTGTGAGTTCGTCCCTCGAGGTTTTGAGAGCTTAATCTGGATAGAAGCATGATATTTTGTAGGTTTGGGATTTTCCATCGAAAGGATTCTTCTTTGGCCCCAAAATTTTCAATTTATGGGGCTCTGTTATTATGATAACGATGTGGGGGCCTAGCTGACGGGGATCGCCGGCGGGTGGCATTTTCGGTGGAGGTGATGGGGCTGCTGCATAGAAAGAGTTCAGAACCCAAACGGCATCCTCTCCGATGCCTCCATCGTTGCCGACCATTCCGTCTTCGCCATGCTCCCTATGGTCAAGGGCATCGGCGCCTCGTCCGTCCACATGTTGATATGATCTTCTCTCTCCACTGCCCACCGTCCGATGTGCTCCCCGTCAGTGACTGCCGCACAGGTCAACACGTGGTGCGCTGAGAGTCATGTGGAGTCTCCTTTAATGTAGTGTATAGATATTTGCTGTTCTAAATCGACAGTAATAGTCTTTAAAAAATTCGAGTAAAAAGTTTTCAAAAGTAGTGCATATTGCAAATAATTAGTTTTAGGTAGATTTGTTTAAATCTATGGATCATATTTTCATCCTTCTTAGATTAGCCTTAGTTGCACAAATTGTGCTGACCTTTTTTTTAATACCAAATATGTTGATTGAAAAGCTTGGTTATGTAGTGCACAATTTATTTTCTTTGTTCTTTTAAATTTTTGTGGGTTGTCTCCTGTTATTTCTTAGTTTCGAGTTATATAAACGACATAAGCATGTAAACATCTGCAAAGTGCAATATGTTATATGTAAATATCTGCTA
This sequence comes from Elaeis oleifera, assembly GCA_000441515.1. Lineage (NCBI taxonomy): Eukaryota > Viridiplantae > Streptophyta > Magnoliopsida > Arecales > Arecaceae > Elaeis > Elaeis oleifera. Next base: position 952,662 of record KE504771.1, on the reverse strand, counting down.
CTTTTCTTGGAAGATATACATTTTATCACAATCATTATGGTATTATGTAATTTGTATTATATTTAGATTTGGGTTTTGTGGTGCAGGGATTGGAATGGCAATATGTTATATGTAAATATCTGCTACTTTTCTTGGAAGATATACATTTATCACAATCATTATGGTATTATGTAATTTGTATTATATTTAGATTTGGGTTTTGTGGTGCAGGGATTGGAATGGCAGATGGTAGACATGATGAACTTGAGGACCTTGGAGGTCTGACTACATCAATAGGGCAACTAAACATCGAAAATGCTTCAGTGCCATCTATTAGGAGAGATCAAAATGATCGACAAGGTATGAGTTCATGGTCCTGCTAATACTTATGAAATCAAATGCCTGACTGCTATCTTGTTGATGATGATGATGATGATGATGATGATGATGATGATATCTTGGTCTTGGTCTGTTATGTCATAGAGGATATTATAATGGCTCGTAATGGTTTTCAAAATTTAATTGTTGTATTCTGTGGGCCTGAAAATGGCATCCTTTTGAACTTTTCTTCTTGTCATGTAAAGGCGGTTATCATCAAGAGTTGGTTCTTTGTGAATCTAGGAACAGATTTAGCACATATCAAATGATTATTTCCACTTGTTATAATGTATGTTATCCAAAATCCTTTGGCACTTTATTGTTGTAATTGTCTTAACCTCTCTCCTTCAAGTTTTCTTTTCTATCTATATAAGAAATCCTTTGGTGACTTTTTAGTTTATATAGGTTTGCTAAAGTATTGATCTTTTATTCTAGCAAATGAAAAACCATTGAAAGTTTAGCATCCTGCTCCTGTTGGGATAACAGATTCACTTGCAATATTAGTGTTAATATATGGTGTCATTCAAATTTAAGAAAATATAATCATACTCTAGATTAGCTTTAGAATATCTTACCATCCTGAAAATCAGGTAGCTACACATGCCAAGGGATGTTTGAATCGTCTTTACTCTTCAAGGTTTGCTTGAGTTGCTATGGTGAGCCTGTGGAGGTTGTCACCCCCTGTCAGATGTTCTGCTTATGCATTTTTTTTTCAGTAGCATACCAAGTGATTTATATTGCATACTTTCGATCCACATTCTTTAAGTGAGCCTAAAATTTGTGGAAGTATACCTTAGATGAGGCCCCCCCAAAAAACTTCGTAATTTACATGATAACACATAAGCATATCCAAGTTGACATGTTTAATTGAGACACTTACGCCAAGCAAGCATGTTCGAGATGACAAAGATAATTCCACGCATGATGGATAGCATGGTTCTCTAACACAGAATAGATTGCTTGAAATTAGTGATTTTGTCATATATTATGTATACTACATATGTTTAATCAATACATGGTGTGCAATGATGCCCTATGTTATCCGGAACTTCAAATGTCTCAAATAATGATCTATTCTGTTAGTACACAAATGTCGTATCTTTTCCTTTTTACTTGGATATAGCACAGGTAGGCTTCATTTGCCACTTTATTTGAGTCAACCCACGATATTACCATCTCTTATTACAATTGGCAAATCTAGAAACAGAAAATGAAGGGCCTCCAAACTCAAAGGAGCCCAATCGGTGAGAATAGTTTTAAAGTCAACTTACTAACTACACCGGAAAGCTTGTGTGCTATTATTTGTCTCTTATTTGAGGTCCTACAAACAGTAATCAATCTGTTTTATATGGGACGTTGTGTCTTAGAATTTCCTTTGTGCGGAGATATTATGGTTTAGGCAAATGCATTGAGGTTATCCTTAGTTAGTTTTAGCACCATTGAAAGTAAATATTAGAATTTGACTTTTAGTTTAGTTTCATTATCTGACTTATATCATTTTTTAGAAAAAGTGAAGTTGTTATTACTAATTATAAGTAGCCAGATGCAATTTCAGGAGCTAAGGGAATGTCTGATTTTTAGGTGCTCAGCCACTTTTTTAACCCACTGAAAACCTTTCTTATCACTGTTGCTCATTTGTTAAATCAATGGCATATATACTTAATGGCTGCTTATAAATACATAGACACGTATATACACACACACATGATATATATGCACATACACACATATACATATAATATTGTATAATTGGATATTTCATTGTTTTTTCATGTACTGTGGAAGGACTAGATGTAGCATACGCTATCTATGGTTGAAAAAGATTATATATATATATATATATATTCTATGATTTTGGGAGAATAAGAGTATTATTATGTGGTTATCTTATGTATGTTCTAGTTTCCCATGGTCATCCAGTCAGTAATTTCAAATTTGTTGCACCCTGCAATGTTCTGTCCTCTCTATGCTCTTGCTTTCTATAGGTTTTAAAGAGTTTCCTTGGAGTTTGAAATCTATAAAAGCATCTATTATAGTTGATTCAGAAGGAAATAACTAGATCTGTTGACTTAGCATGTTTTGTTTCAGATGACGGAACTGATGATTTTGGTTTGAAGATGATTTTTCTAATGACATTTTAGATGATGGCTCAAGTCATGCATCCGTGTTAAACAGAGAAGGGAGGTTCAGGCATAATAAAATCATACAGTATCCTTTCAGATTGTGCCAAATCATTTACTTATCTTTGTCTACTAGCTTAAGTATGCAGAATTTTTTAATTCATTGCTGATTTTTATCTTCTCGAAAATTTTTGAATCATGACACTTTGGATAACTTGACAAAATTTTGGATGGGATATCGAGATGGTATAACAGCAGGCAAGGAAGCTTCTGCACAAGAGGGTTTTAATGTTGGCTTTAGGCAATCTGTGCATGTTGGTTATAGATGGGGCCTTGTCAGGGGCATTACTAGGTAAAAGGAAATTTTCTGCCATGAGTCCTTATGCATATGCATGAATATGTCAAGTCATTTTTGAAATCTATTGATTCATACTGATTGCCCTTCTTTCTTTAAAATTTCTTGGTAATTACAAGCACAGTGCGCTCGCTGGCCTCTCAGATTCCGCTAAGGAAAAGTTGGTGAAGAAGTTTGAGAATAGAGATAGGTTTCAGAATTTGGATAAATCTGTGCAAGCAATATCTGCAAATGATGCTCTCAAAATGTATTATAATAGCATCTTACAGAATGAATCCGTGCAATCCCATGATCATCCAGAAGGAGATCTGCAAGCAGCATCCTTGACAGATGAAGATTCAAGCTCCAATAACTTAGAGAGTCTGTATAACGACCTTATTTCTCTTCTCCATGATACTCCAGAAATTAATGTAACTGCAATTAAGACATGAGTTGGTTGAATGACCTTCCGTTAAAGGAATGGTCTGGTATTATATGAATGAACAAAGAGCATGTATTCCTTATATTGTGGCTTGTCGGTTACATTTCACCGCAAAAGTGTTACCATGCTGTTCTGTGCTAGTGCATTATAGACTGGAATGCTGTAATCTGTAGAGATATGCTTTTTGTTGTTTTACTATGGCTGCTTCTTCCTTGTAAGTCATGACAACAAATGTTATGACCAAACCAATCCAGTCTAGTTTTCTTCAATATTTTACCTGTTATTGTATCATATGCAATCCATATTTTATATAGTTATTGCTTTTGGTTAAAGAGGGACTGGTTTTGTAAATCAGATGTTTATTTTGAGAGGCAATATCTAGATGGACAGGTTTTTGTTCTGATGCTGCTAAATCATGATATCAAACCATTTAAGTGCAAAAATTACAAATCTACTTCTGCTTATGTTCTTTTTGGCAAGGAATGCTATCTTGGCCGTTCTCTTCAAGACATTGATACTTGGAACAGATTCACATCTGTTTTCTAAAAACTCAATTGCTTCTGTGCTCTGAAGAAGCCAACTCTGGGTAGATCTCTTGTGTTTGGTTGTACTACAGAATCACATTTTGTTCGTATTATGCACATCATCAGCTGGCTGGTAAATGTCTATATGACATATCAAATTAGACATCCACATTGTGGATCATAATTTACGATGTTCACAACACCTATAAACAATAATAATGTTTTGGGTCTCCTTTGTATCAAATGTTTTGGTTTATGCTTTACAAGCATTCAGTTTTACAATGATTCAAGTCTATCAGATTGTGTTCCCAAGCATTTTACAATATGAAGTTTGTTTGATGTTGTGAATTTTCCATCTTAAGTTAGCAGCATACATTTTAAAACACAGACTCATGGGTATCATTCATTCCATGTGTGGCCTTGATAGATAGGTAACCTCAAAAAAATGTGATTTTTAAGGTACTTTAAATATTAACAATTATAATTAGTAGTTTAAATACTGTAATTTAATTGGTTCAAGCATTGCTACTTTTCTTTCTCATCATTTTACTGCAATTTGTCTATAAAGTCAATTTTGCTGCTATTATAAGGAGTAAATGTGCCTACCAATGGTCATCAACATTTTAGATTAGGACCTCCTTAAACTTTATCACATGCCTAGCTTAACAAATAGGTAGGAAAAGAGTAGTTTATTGTATGGGTGTCGCTCTAAGAATTGATTTTGATGATCACAAATCATTTGAAGGGACTACTAATGAGTTTTCTATGTTTGGAGATTATTTTTATGATGTTTCAGATAGTCCAAAAGATTGGATTTGAAAAGCTTCATCAAATATACCAAAAAGTTGAAGTTTCAGCAAGTTGGTGAAGTTTTGAAGATTTTTGAGTGTCCAAACTGATTTGAATTCATTTGAGAGCGTTTGGATGAGTTTGGTAAGTTTTAACCTTAATGCATGAAAAACTGGGTTAGAACATGATGGAACGACCCACCTGGGTCATCTCCTTCTATTAGACAGCCGGCACGCAACGTTTTGGGTCATGGCACGCTGTGGGACGATCCATCTGGAATGCCCCATATAATTGGGACGCCCCCTTGAGATCCTGAGATCAAAACAGAAAGCAGGACTTTCTGCCTGGCCAATTGGGATGCCCCAATGCCAGTGGGACGTCCCATTTCTGCGAGCACGCGTAACAACTAGTTTTTAGTCTATTTTTGATGTATTTAATGCGCATTAAACGTGCTCCAACGGCTCAAAATCAACTCTAAGATATTCTCAAGGGTGAATGGTAACTATAAATGCTCTATTCAAGTGGGAAATCACAAGAGTTTTTGCAAGCTCAAAGATTAAATTCGAGAAAAATTATTTCAGTCCTAAAAAGAGATTGAAATATTTAAGCACTTCACCAATCACTCTCCAGCAGCAATCAAGTGTGGAACTCATTGAGAGTGTATAGTAAAGACTTCTACCCCTTAAGTATTGTACTTCTATTGCTTTTATTGTGTATATTAAGGGTTTGTATGCTGAAATTTGTATATTCTGTTTTCTCAAATAGTTTTGGGTGTTTGAGTTTTGAGGGGTTCCAAAACTCGTTTGGGTTGATCCGAATCCTGAATCGGATTGTTGAGAGTTGGCTTGTATCCAGAAAATAAGTGTTCTTGTTTGGAAGGCAAGGGTCGGAGGTGTCCGACATGGTGTAATCCATTGTTATTCATTTAGTGGATTGAATTTTCAAGTAAAGACTTGGAGAGTGGATGTAGGTGCAAGGTTAGCACCGAACCACTATAAATCCTTTGTGATTGTCGTGCTTGCCTCTCTTTTCTTGTTCTTTGTGCTCATTATTTGCTTACTTCTTATTTGTGTTTGATTTTGTTTCTATTACAAATTGATACACTTCACTCTTCACCTTGGCACATTGCTTAAGTAGTTCAATCTTTGAAATTTCAAAAGACCCAATTCATCCCCCTCTTGGGCTCCATATCTGGGCAACAAGTAGTATCAGAGCCTGGTGCTCTAGTTCTTGCTTGATTTAACCATCAAGAGCTAAAGATCCATGGCAGCCCAATTTGGCACATCCCTATCCGAGGGACAATCCACAAACCGACCTCCACTTTTCAATTGATCAAACTACACTTATTGAAAAGCTCGGATGAGAATTTTCATTCAAGCACTTGACTATGACATATGGAGTGTCATAATAAATAGACCACACACACGCACCAAATTAATTGATGGCATGTCTATCCCTAAGCTGAAAGGTGAATGGGATGATTTTGATAAGAAAATGGCTCAGCTCAATGCTAAAACCATGAATATTTTATATTGTGCTGTGGATGCTAATGAATTTAATCACATTTCCACATGCATGTCTGCTAAAGAAATTTGGGATAGGCTAGAAGTCACACACGAAGGCACAAACCAAGTAAAAGAATCTAAAATCAATATGCTTGTACACAACTATGAACTGTTTAAAATGGAAGCTGAAGAATCAATAACTCAAATGTTCACTCGATTCACTGACATCATAAATGGCTTAAAAAATCTTGTCAAATATTACTCTAACAGTGATCTTGTGAGAAAAGCGCTCAGGTCATTATCAAGATCATGGGAAGCGAAAATCACTGCAATCTAAGAGGCTAAAGACTTGAATATTCTACCATTGGAGGAACTGCTTGGATTTCTCATGACTCATGAACTGACCATGAAGTAGCACACTGAGGAGGAAACCAGAAGAAAGAGGACCATAGTCCTCAAGTCAACAGCTCAAGAAGAAGATGACTCAAAAAAATCAGACAACAACGAAGAAGATGAGGACTTGACTTTGATCACTAGAAAATTCAAACGGTTCATGAGAAGGAAAAGATAAGAGACCAAGAGAAATCCACCAGCTAAAGGAGAGTCAAGTAAAGAGAAAGAAAGGAGCAGCCCATAATTTGCTATGAGTGTAAGAAGTTTGGCCATTTCAGATCAGAATGCCCTCAGCTCAAAAAAGGCCAAAAGAAGTTCAAGAAGAAGGCCATGATGGCTACATGAAGTGACAGTGATGACTCCACCACTGATGAAGAAATCCAGGAAGAAGCCAACCTGTGCCTTATGGCATACGAAAATGAGGTATCATTTGAAATTCAATCTGAATTTACTTATGATGAATTATTAGAAACTTTTCATGAATTCTTAAATGACCTAAAAGAATTAAGAATTAAAAATAAAAATATAAAATCAAGAAACCACGAATTAAGTAAGGAAAAAGAAGAAATTGATAAGAAAAATGAAGAATTAGATCTAAAGAATCAATCACTAATAAAGAAAAGATGAACTCTCTAGTCAAAATGAAACTCTTATAAAAGAAAATCAAAACTAAAGGAAGAGATATCAAAGTTAAACCTATAGTTGACAAATTTACTTTAAGTTCAAACAAACTTCAGGTGATTATTAACAGTCAAAAGGCTGTATATGATAAAGCAGGACTTGGCTACAACTTTAAGAAATAAAAGTCCTTCAAAAATATTTTTGTCAATGAATCTACAAAAATTTATCAAATATTACTTATTTTAGATGTGGTATGGTAGGGCATAAAGCATATACATGTTCATCAAACAAATTTGATGGTAGAAAGGTTAAGAAAATATGGGTTTCCAAAAGAATCATTGTGACTAACCCCAAAGAATCCAAGTTAGCTTGGATATCTAAGGTTAAAATTTGATCTCATGTGTGCAAGTGTGTCTTGCATCCCAAGCAACAAAAAGAAAGTGATATCTTGATAGTAGATGCTCAAGACACATGACAGGTGAGGAATCACAATTCATCACATTGGAAGCCAAGAATGGAGGAATGGTCATCTTTGGAGATAATGGCAAAGAAAAATCATCGATATCAGTAACATTGGTATCACTCCTCCACTTGCATTGAAAATATTTACTTGTAGATGGTCTTAAACATAACCTGTTAAGTATTAGTCAATTGTGTGATAAAGGTTATAAAGTAGTTTTTGAATCATCTATGTGCATTGTAACTAGTCCCACTGATGCTAGCACTAGATTCATTGGACATAGATATGGCAATGTTTATATGATTGTTTTGGATAATTTCTCTTTACAAAGCATGCAATGTCTTATGGTCATGAATACTAAAATTAATGAGACTAGTTGGCTTTGGCATCGTAGGCTTACCCATATTAGTATACACACACTTTCTAAAATCATTAAAAAGGATTTGATTTTGGTTTGCTAAAAATTAGTTTGATAATGACAAAATATGTGATGCATGTCAATTAGGTAAACAAACAAGAGTTTCTTTAAATCTAAAAATATTGTTTCAACTTCTAAACATCTATAACTCTTACATATAGATTTATTTGGTCCTACAAAGACAATTAGTCTAGGAGGAAAAAGATATGATTTTATAATCATTGATGATTTTTCACGTTTTACTTGAATTTTATTTTTAGTTTCTAAGGATGAAGCATTTTCTGCATTCTCTAAGTTTTGTCAAAAAGTTTCAAATGAAAAAGGTTTACCAATTATTTCTATTCAAAATTATCATGAAACTAAATTGAAAATAAAAACTTTGAAAATTTATGATGAAAAAGGCATATATCATAATTTTTCAGCACCTAGAACACCACAATAAAATAGAGTAGTTGAAAAAAAATAGAACACTAGAAGAAATGACACGTATCATGCTATGTGAAAGCAAGCTCCCAAAGTACTTTTAGGTAGAAACAATTAACACAGCATATTACATTCTAAACCGTGCCTTAATAAGACAGAAGGGTAGAAAGCCTAATATAGGTTATTTTCATATTTTTGATTGCCGGTGTTTATTTTGAATAATGGCAAAGATAGCTTAGATAAATTTGATGCTAAATCTGATGAAGCTATCTTTCTTGGCTATTCCACTTCTAGTAAAGCTTTTAGAGTATTTAATAAAAGATCACTAGAAGAGTCAATTCATATTATTTTGATGAAACTAATGACCTTCCATCAAGAAAGAGAGAGGGTGCTGATGATGCAGATATCATAGAAGATAGAATGAAGAAGCTTATTCTAAATGACTCGGATCAACAAAACATGGTTCAGATGGATGAAAAATATGAGGATGATAACATCAATGATCAGAATATTTAAGAGCAACCTCAAGACACAGATAATCTTTCAAGAAAATGGAGGTATGTCCATAATCATCCTAAAGAATTAATAATTGGTGATCCGACACAAGGTGTAAGAATTAGATCTTAGAGATGTTTGCAATTATGTAGCTTTATTTTCACTTAGAACCTAAACAATAGATGAAGCTGAAAAAGATAATAACTGGATAATTGTCATGCAAGAAGAATTAAATCAATTTGAAAGAAATAATGTATGGACATTA
>KE504771.1:850364-860712 GCA_000441515.1 Elaeis oleifera | reverse complement strand
ATAATAGACCCCACGCGGCTCCATCATGCTCTGGCAAGTCACGACAACGGACATCATTCCACTCTCCACAACCAGCCCACGTGGCAAGACATAACGATGTCCACGTCCCTACTCCACTACCCTCCGTAACAAACTCCTGAACGGCCCACTACCAGGCGGTTACAGGCGTCACTATCAAGTCTGTTGCGCCCACTGCCTATAAATAAGGCCCCTCAGATACGTTATTCTCTAAGCTCTCGTCTCTATCTCAAAACTCTGCTAAAATTTTCGTTCGAGCTCTCCATTCTTGTTGAGGCAGAGAACTGACTTGAGCGTCGGAGGGTCTTGCCGGAGCAACCCCAACTCCGGTTTAGACTTTCTTTGCAGGTCCCGACGGCGACCGCGGCACCCTCGACTCCAACATCTCCGACGCCGGCGGATTTTTGCACCAACAGCTACCATGGATCGAAGTATAGATATTATGGTTTGCCATTACGGATTAAAGTGCGGTTTATAGTTTACTAATTATAGGCTGAAATATGACTGTGGTTTGTCCAAAACTAAAAGACAACTACTGATTTAGATCATGTTAATGAAACATGAATGATAAATCATATGAACCCATTGGTGATATTCATGATGGATTTGCGATAATACATGACTTGTGATATATGTTTATATAACCGTTAAGTAATATTGGATGCCTAATATGATATCTCGTGATTTATGTTTGCTTTTTAATACTGCTCATTTATTATTTTTGAGTTAAATTACTATATTGGTATGAGTATGTAGGAATTTTTATTGGGCTGCAAAGCTCACATCTTTAATTCTTTCTTTTTTTTAGAGCCGTAGGATGCATAGCATTAGTTGGGTTGGGCATGAAGTTCGAGTACCAAAATTATTAGTTAATTAATTGATTCAATTTTTGATAACCAATGAACATTTGAATACTTATAATTGAATAAGTTTATTTGACTATGATGAATCTGTTTGTTGTTATATTTGGTTATTTATTATTAAATATTTGGAGATAAATTATGTTTATCTTAAACCTTGCATGATCTTTAAGGTTCATGTGGTAGTGTTATATGGTCGATCTAGATGATAAATTTGAGACATAATATTAGTTAATTAATCGGTTCAATTTTTGATAACTGATGAATATTTGAATATTTGTAATTGAACAAGTTTATTTGACTACGATAAATCTATTTGTTGGCATATTTGGTTATTTATTATTGAATTTTTGGAGATAAATTATGTTCATCTTAAATATTGCTTGATCTCTAAGGTTCATGTGGTCATGTTATGTGGTCGATCTGGATGATAAATTGGGGTGTGATATAGTCATTTCTTCAAAAACTTTAGCTGAAAATGATTTGAAATTGGATATTCTTGCTCCTTGTTCATGTATAGTGTTAGCAAATGATCCATCACATAGTGAAGCCACGGTCTTTTGTAGTGTTTGCTTGTTGCATGACAAATATTAGAGTTTTAGTTTAGTACATATTTTATTTATGGTGACCATTTGGTTTGTTGAGGGAGGGAGAGGGACTGGCCAAATTGGCAAAAGAGGGTCGTGAGGTCATAAGAAAGCAAGAGATAAGGGATAGCATATTGGAAGAGATGATCATCAGTCAAGCCACAAATCTAAACTATATTCATTTTCGATCGGGCTTTAAGTTAGTTCTATTTAAAATTTGATATTTTTATGCCTAAACTTAGTCCATCATTGCTGATTAGGTTTAGATTTAGATGGGATTCTATTTTATTAAGTATAGCTTAAACTTGGATAAATTTTGCACATACTTCCCATTTTCAACTCAATAATTAAGGTGTAATTGGCCACCATCAATCTACAAAGAGAGATGTATACTGTTCTTTTACAAAGGAAAATGAATTGCATATCCTTAGAATACCCTAATCTGGTTATTTGTGAACCTGTGGGGAAATGGATGATAAAATCTTCATGAACCACCTACCCTATGCATTGATGTACAAATTCCTGATGCTCGTTCTAGGTATACTAAGAGGTACTCTAGCCGGTGCCCTTTTCAAAAATATGGACAGTTAAGAGAAGAAAATGTACTAAAGCAAAATAAAATAATAAAATTATTATAATAACAAATAATAAATATTTATGTCGTTAATATATTGTGAGAACTTGTGCGGATATATATTTAGTCTCACATCGATTATTTGCTGAAAAGATCTTAGATATTTATATAAGGATGAATCCAAAACATACCTTCCGACTAATTTTTTTAGATAAGGTCCTGTGTTGTTACAAATGATATCATAGTGGATCCAATTCATAACTCATATGAACTAGAAGATACTAAAGCATGAGTTTATTGGATTGACCATGAACCGATCGTGGTGTTTATAAATGAATGTATGGATTTCGATCTTTAACCGATAAAGACATCAGGGTTTAAAAGGAGGGGTATGCGAGGCCCCCTACGGGCATGTATTTAACTCCACATCGATTATTCACTGGAAAGATCTTAAGTAATTATACAGGATCAAAAATTTAAATAATATCTTACAACTAATTTTTTTGGATGAGATGTTAAATTATTGCATAAATATATTTTTTTTAAATCATTGAATGATAATAAATCTGAACTTTGGCTGCTCAGAAGAATAAAGCGCTAAACTATTACGGATGCATTTTGTGAGGAATAATGCTGGGATAACTTGCAGGCAACGGTGCGGAAGGGTGAATTGAATGCAAAGTGTATTTGTCTCCTTAAGTAATTTTCGGTGAATACTTTTGCTTAATAAAAATCTTGGTGAGTGCTCAATGGCAGCTCAAGGCAACTTCAGGACATCTGCACAAAAATCTCTTGAAAAGTAGGGAGTGGTTGAACACCTAGCGATGCGAATGTTCAATGTAAGAATATTTTACCCCCATTCCCTTCTCTTTTCTTTTGCTTTTGCTTGTTTTCCTCTCATCCCATGCCACTAAAGTCTATGCTAAAGTTTTTTTTTGATGAAAAAGTCTATGCTAAAGTTACTGAGGCCATTTTTTTCTCCCTTTTCCACTCCTCTCTTGGTACATGGCTTTCACTTAGGTTGGATGTAGAGGCCAGCATAATCTGATCCATTGTATTGCCAGTATTTAGCTCCAAACTTCTACCATCTACATGTTTAATTCACATATTTAGTTGAACCAAATTCTATAATCTACTACCTCGATGGACCCCATCATGCCATTATTTTTATGCTCTATAACAACTATTAACCAAGAACAGATTCCATAAAGATAAATTTGAATCGGTAATATCTTTAGACCAATAAATTGGTCAGTAAATTCAATTGTGAACTTCACTAATGACAAGTCCTAAATGGAAACTATAATTGCTTTTATGCTTGCCTCCATGGTGAGATTCCAATCATGCTGTTTTGACTTAGAAAGTAAGGTCATGCTACTACCTCTAGCTATGTTGGAGATTGCTCACTATATTGTTTAATTTTGTGACCTTTGTATTGCTCAAAAGCTGTGATTAACATGTGTCTGTTACAAGTTAGCTCCTAAATGTTCTATATTCATATTAAATATGATTGTACATGGATCAAAGATCAGGAGAGAAAAATTTAGATGCCATGAAGTTAGTGGATATTTGATGAAGTAAAACAATGCCCTAACCCTATCCTTTATTGAGATAGATGATCACCAACCAGATAACTTCGGATGACTAATGATGAAGGTGGTCTAGGACATCCGATCTTATCTACACTTGATGCATAATCTAGATATTCCTATATCCAAAACTTCTCAATCTATCGAATAGAGGTCCTAAATCAAGACTTGAATTTTGAATATAATTGATCATACCTTCTATATAGGATCTCCCAAAATCAGTTTTAATCCATAAGATGGAGCTCATATTCAAGTCAAATAGACAAAGTAAAACAAGAATAACAATTAAAAACTTAAAATTTAGGGTGGTTCACGGCTGGAATGAGAATGAATTATAATAGAAATTCAAATGGCCATATGCTATTACGTGTTTGGTTCATTATTGAGATTGAAATTAAAATAAATTTAAATATTAGAAGATAATAAGAATTGGATTTGAAGAGATCAGAACATTCTCATTTTTCTCTGAATTGAAATGAAAATATTGAAACTCTTACTATAAAATAGTTAGATTGGAAGTCACTCATTTTTAATTTTATTTTAAATTCTAACATTCTTCAACTAAATATAAGTTTAATTGAAACAAATAATTAAATGAAGCTATTCAGATTACAATATTATAATAAATTACACAAATAGAATGGCGCAGCTACAATCCAACGCCCCTGGAATCGCATCCTCCCAAACAAAAACACATTATGCCGGTACTAATCACGCACTGCTGCAGATCTCTACAACAATCACACTGTATCTTGACCTAAAATATTTTTGGACAGCTGAATCCGATTCAACTTGCCTGCCAAAAAAAGCCATCACAGCTAATAAAATCCAATCCAAATATCCAATTTAATCCACCTTATCCAACATCTCCTCATCCTCTTTCCTATTCTTAGTATTTCACATCTCCTCTTCCTCTCTTCCTTGAACTGCGGGTGTCCCCCCTGTTCCCCGTTCACATATTGACAAGAAAGCGGTCGTTTTCGGTTCCCCGCCTCTCCTTCTCTCTCTACACCTTTTTTTCTTGTTTTTTCTTCAGCTCAGCAGAAGTCGTTGGGTTGCGCGATCTTTAGCTTCCTCCAGCAATCTTCAGGAACTTCTTCCATACACGCAAGCCTCTCTCTCTCTCTCGTCACCTAACATCGAAGGACGCCATCTCTTATCCCTTTGCTTTCTTCCTTGTGAACTGAGATTTCGGATGGGCGTCGCTTTAATTAGGTCTGTTTTCTCCTCTTTCTATTCAATGCCTTCATTAATCCCACCGATTTTTGGTTAAAGGTCGAATCTTTGTCGATTCCGGGCAAGAGATTCCGGTGTGTCGGAGGAAGGGAGGTGATCTCTCTTTCTCTTTCGTCAGTGCCCCTCTTTCCCCTTCCTTCGGTTTTCCGAACTCTTTGTCGGGCTTGCTTCAATCGCCAGCCTATCGGTCTTCGTGGAATCTACGTGTTTCCCTTCTTTTTGACCCGCGACGTTCCTTGGTTCGCCTTGTGGATAAAGGTCCCTCTTTTCGAAGCAGTCGCACGCTCTTGGATCCAGTTTTGCAGGAAAGCTGAGATTTTGCTGCGGCGTTCCAAGTGTATGTGAATTGGCCTAAAAGCCCGATTTTCCAACTTAGTGCCGGAAAGTTTTGATATCTTCCCGATTTCTGGTTAGTTTCCGGGAGGGGAGATGGATATCAGCAACGAAGCCAATGTTGATCCGTTCTCCATCGGCCCCTCGACGATCATCGGCCGCACGATCGCATTCCGGATCCTGTTCTGCCGCACGATGCTGGAGCTCCGGCGGCAGATTGCTCGGGCCCTTCTGGCCTTCCTCGGTAGGCTGAGGAATGGTGTAATTCCGGCGTTGTCCTGGTTCCACCCCAGGAACACCCAGGGGATCCTGGTGGTTGTCACCCTCATTGCCCTCCTCTTGAGGCAGCTCACCAATGTGCGATCGCGGGCGGAGTCGGCCTACCGCCGCAAGTTCTGGTACAACATGATGAGGAGTGCCTTGACCTACGAGGAATGGGCCCATGCAGCCAAGATGCTTGATAAGGAGACGCAGAAGATAAATGAGTCTGAATATTATGATGAGGAGCTGGTGAGGAACAAGCTCCAGGAGCTTCAGCGCCGCAGGGAGGAAGGATCATTAAGGGACATAGTTTTCTATATGCGTGCTGATCTGGTGAGGAATTTGGGTAATATGTGTAATCCACAGCTCCACAAGGGGAGACTTCAGGTAGTCGTCCTCTTGGATAACCTTCTTTTGCTTGCATTTTGTTAGCTTTGCTGATTAGTCCTGCTTTTATGCTTTGGTTGTTTCTCGCCTATCATATATGATAATATGACTCTGATAATCTGTCCTGCTTCTGTTTGCATGCTGGGCTGTTTATATTTTTTGTCTTATCTCCTCACAACACTTTTCTGGATGCCATGATTGCCAGTCTGAATTGAGGATTATTTGCCTTGGATAGAAGTTCATAATTTAGAAAGAATTTTATCAAAACTCAGTTAAACATTGAGTTTGGGAAAAGAAAGAAAGAACCAAGATATAGCTATATTAACATAAAATTAAACATCAACTTTTGGCAAACTCTGAAGAAGATATCTATCATTGTGGGAAATAATCCCAAGGCAGCCATGAGTTGTTTAAGTAAGCAGCGAGATATCCAAACTAAGTGAACTTATCCTTTTGTTATGTGGAGACAACAGTAGGAAGAGCTACTATAGAAAAGAAGGGAATGATTGTATTTTCTTCTTTTATTATTTGGGAGAAAAAAAAAATCATCTCCAGCTTTCATACAAATGTACTTGTGCAGTGCACCATCAAAATTGGATTAAAAAGAAATGCAAATTTGTGTGTGATGCAGGTGCCCAAACTCATAAAGGAATACATTGATGAGGTCTCTACCCAACTGAAAATGGTCTGCAATTCAGAATCTGAGGAGTTGCTATTGGAAGAGAAGCTTGCATTCATGCAAGAACAAGGCATGCCTTTGGCAGGACAGCACTGCTCTTAAGTGGTGGTGCATCATTGGGAGCATTCCATGTGGGTGTGGTAAAAACGTTAGTAGAGAACAAGCTTCTGCCACGCATAATTGCTGGGTCCAGTGTAGGCTCCATCATGTGTGCAATTGTTGCTACTCGAACATGGCCTGAACTTGAGAGCTTCATGGAGGGTTCTTTGCATTCCTTGCAGTTCTTTGATAATATGGGTGGAATCTTGGAGGTCGTTAAGAGGGTTATGACATATGGTGCAGTCCATGAGATTGGGCAGTTGCAGAAGATGTTGAGGCACCTCACAAGCAATTTGACATTTCAAGAAGCTTATGATATGACTGGTCGAGTTGTGGGTATAACAGTTTGCTCTCCTAGAAAACATGAGCCACCGAGATGCCTTAACTACTTGACATCACCGAATGTTGTTATATGGAGTGCTGTTACTGCTTCTTGTGCATTTCCTGGCCTCTTTGAGGCTCAAGAGTTGATGGCAAAGGATAGATTTGGTGATATTGTTCCTTCCATGCACCTTTTTTGAGGAACCGGAGAAGGTTTCAAGAACTTCATCCCGCCGATGGAGAGATGGAAGTTTGGAGAGTGATTTGCCGATTATGCAGTTGAAGGAGTTGTTTAATGTGAACCATTTCATTGTCAGCCAAGCTAATCCTCACATTGCTCCCCTGCTAAGACTGAAGGAACTTGTGAGAGCTTATGGAGGCAATTTTGCTGCCAAGGTAGTTTTTCATGTACTTAAAGCTGTTTTCGTCTTTCCTCGTGTCGACTCATTCTTGGATGCTACATTTTAGGAGTCTTACCATGCAGCAGAATTTTTATTATTTCAGAACTCTATCATACAGTGTTCCATGATTTTGAAACCTCTTGAATGAGTAGACCTGTGTCTAAGGGTGATGACCACATGCAAGTACAAATGTTTCATAGATATAAAGATTTGATAATTCTATGTTCCAAAAAGTATGTTGCATGTTCTAAACAATCAATTGTTTATAACTTTATATTTGTTATTAAAGTCTCTATGCTTGAATCCGTTAATCTCATAACTTCTGGATGGAGTCTTTTTCTTTTATCTAGTTCAGTAATTATGATCTGGTTATTGTTATCAAATAGCTTACTTATCATCAACATCTTCTTCTTTTTTCTATGTTCAAAATAGCTTGCTCATCTTGCTGAGATGGAGGTGAAACATAGATGCAATCAAATTCTAGAACTTGGTTTTCCATTGGGAGGAATTGCTAAACTGTTTGCTCAAGAGTGGGAGGGGGATGTGACCGTTGTAATGCCTGCTACTCTTGCTCAGGTATCTGATACTCATTCTTTCTTTCTTTATATTTGTCCATTATGGACTGCTATTTCATTTTTGGATTTTTTATATGTTGGATTGATTTGCTGCTCTTTTTCTTTACTGTTCTACCATTAGTATTCAAAGATTATACAAAACCCATCATATGCGGAGCTTCAAAAGGCTACCAATCAGGGAAGGAGATGTTCTTGGGAGAAGCTGTCTGCAATAAAGGCAAACTGCGCCATTGAAATTGTTTAGATGAATGTGTTGCCCTTCTTAATCACATGCGAAGGCTAAAGAGGAGTGCTATGAGGGCTGCTGCTTCCCATGGGCTCACAAGCACAGTCAAGATCAGTCCATCTAGAAGGATTCCTTCATGGAATCAGATCTCGAGAGAGGACTCAGTGGGCTCCACTGAAGAAGATGCTTTGCAGATGCCCTTGCTTCAATCCACCAAGGGTCTGGTCATGTGGGAGCTCATCAAACAAGAATATGCACACTCAGCGGACCTTGCGTGATGGAAGTGATAGTGAATCAGAAAGCATAGAACTTAATTCTTGGACAAGATCAGGTGGTCCTCTTATGAGGACCGCTTCTGCAGACACATTTATTAAGTATGTTCAGAGCCTTGATTTTGAGTCTGAGCCAAACAGGAATTGGTCAATAGAAGATGAAACTGAACATTCAGCTACACAATCCAACTCCTCATTGGTTCAAATGGGTAGCGGGGAGCAATGTTCTAACAACTCTACAGTACAAACTTCTGATAGAAATTCAGAGAATACAGATACCGATACACTTGAGCTAGGTAACAGAATTACAACAACTGCTTCTAGTAGCATTATGGTTTCCGAAGGTCACTTGTTGCAGCCAGAAATGATCCATAATGGAATCGTATTTAACACAGTGAAAAAAGCAGCTCTTAATTTGGGAAAGATGAATAGTGACTTTGAGCAACATCAAGTCTCTTCCCAGATGTGGTTGCAGAGACTGTACATATTGAAAGTTGCATTGCCAGCACGGCTTCTGAATGTAAGGATGATGAAGCCAAATCGAGCTGCATTGATGAAACAATGCCACATTGTGATAAAACTGGAAGTATGGATGGGAATAAGATGATTGAAAATGAGATCAATATCATTTGAGGGGTCAGATTGAACCACATGGGTACATGCAGGGTTGGCATCCATTTTACATCTGCCCTGTTATTTTCGGCAGCAGCATTTCCATTTATGATAGGGTTATGTGCCAGCCTGTCATCTGATGGCCTCTCAGAGTGGTAGTTAATTTGAAATGAAGGCTCAGCTGCAACAATTTCTTTGGCATTGTACAGTCATTTCTTCTGAATTTTCCATGTACAGAGAATAGATCACCTCGTTATTTTAGCCCTATTAATGGTGTTTGCTCAGTCAAATGGATCATAGCTTGCAAATGTGACTCGAGCATTTTTCAATATGAAGATATCAAAGAACCTTGCTTTCATCACTTCTTGCTGTAACATTTAAACTTGGCTTGCATATTATACTTTCATAACTGTGCCTTTCTTCATCCATCAGCAGCATTTTTATATATTGCAATCAGCTATGCTTATTTTGCAGAAATTTCATGCAGTCGAACTCTTCTTAGGAAGCCATGTTATAGCAAACTCAAATGTATAATTGTATGTCAAGCTACATCAACAAAGTATGATTTGGTCTTTTATGGGGCAGTATGTTGTCTTATTAGATGTTATGAAGGACCCACTTCATTAGAGACCATGGTAGTTTGATCTAGAAGCCTTTGTTCGCTGTTGTAAGAGCGTACTAAACTGCAGTGACCATAACCTTTATGTATATGACCACAGAACTAGAGCTACTCTGCCTTTCATCTACTTGTTATGCATGGCAAATTAGCATTAGTTGCATAAGCTCATAGTTGATGGATGGATGAAGCAACAACCGACCAACTCTAGAAAGATTTCAAAAAACTAGAATAACAAAGAAACATCATGATAAAACCGATGTCAGCATCTATCCTTATTATTCCTGCAACACCATCATCACCCTTTTCTTCTCTTCATCTTTTCTCTTATCTCTTCTGTTCTCACTTTTTTCTCTCTTCCAAAGATGTGCAAGCTTTATTTCAGCGTTAGTGCAGTGCAGGAACAGGAGACTTACAGTGGATATCTTTCTTCCAATTGCACTGTAAGATGTCATTTTTTCCTTATCCTTTGTTGGAATCTTTATCATTTTCCTTGTCTTCCATTACGGTGCATGCTATTTCAGGCTGTGTAAATCTGTATTGTAGCAATAGTGCTGATAATTGTATGATCTTAATGAAGTTGTCATTGACAATACATGTAGTGACTCCTTTTAGAGGTATAAATTTCTGGGTTCTTCTGTAGTTGTGAGAGTGTGTCTTCTTTCCCTTTTTCTGTGTGTGTGTGTGTGTGTGTGGTTGGGG
>KE504771.1:835934-850002 GCA_000441515.1 Elaeis oleifera | reverse complement strand
TTTGTTGTGTGTGTGTGTGTGTGTGGTTGGGTTGGGGGGGGGGCACTTATTTACAGAAGCAAAAAATCCTTATGAAATTACCAAACAATTTTAAGGATGCTAATATTTGGTTTTGGGTGGCATAATCTACATGCAGCATAAGACTAGCTAGGACATGAACTATCACTTGAAATGCCTGAATGAAACTCACTCACTTTGTGACCCGAGCCTTGTCTTTGTTAGAAGTGTAAAGATACTCCTAGATTTCAAGAAATGATTCTTTTCAAAATACATTTCAAAAATTAAACTTCATTAATTAAATCCTGTGATAATCTCATGATAAGCCAGAAAAGAGAGACAGCTCATATAATGGTAAGAGTTTCTGTATATACTTTATGCTGTAAATAACGTACCAATTTCTTCTCTGTCTGCATATGTCTATTAGTAACTAATCAAGGAAGAATTTGATATCAAGGAAAAATTGATATTCATCCTCTCAATTAATCAATGGATGGGTTGGATTTACCGAGTCTATTTAAGTCATAACATTTAATCAACTCAGTTTAAAATTCATCAAAATTTTGTCAAAATTTCTAAAATGTATGTTATGGATGACACTGTTAAGGAATTTAACCTTTTAGCTTCACTAGATACTCTTTTCATTTTTCTGACCATAAAAGGCTGCACCTAGTTGCGAAAATCTACATATTAAGTGTACAAAATACCAGAAAAACTAGCCAGCGAGAGAAATCTTTTTGGTCAGAACACTACAATGAGGAAGGGAAGGAAGCAGAGTCACACTTTCCAGAAAAGCTTGGCATCAAACTGCCAAATAGAATTACAAAAATGGACAGGAAAAAAAATCTCAAACTAACTTAGCTCCTGGTGACATCTAAAAAAGTTACTTTCCCAACAGAAAAGGAAGAAAAGGAAAAGGAACCCTTGCCCCTCTATGAATCATGTGGAGAAAAAGTATGGCACCTGGAAAATATTCACCACTTATTAGCGGGCATATGAAACAATAGCCACCAGGAAGGAGTTCACAGGCACAAATAGCTGCACTAAAGTTCATAGGAAGTAAGTGCAAAATAAAGAAACAAACAAAAGTAAGAACAAGAGAATTCAGTATAGTGGTGCCCGGATTTTTGGTAGAACAAAGCAGAGAGATCCATTAGATGAAAGCAGATAGGTTTTTGAGTACTTCCTCCCAGTCTAAAACATATATGGTTTAAAATTCATATGCTTAAGGATAAGAGAGATCGGAAGACCGACTTCAATTGTCAGACATAAAGGGTTTCAAATTCATATGTTTGCCAAGTGCAACAAATTGGATGATGTAGTTTAGCTGCTTGGTACCTCTCCAAGTGCAAGAAATTGTAGATCTTGAATCTGAGTGCAGGCATATCTGTTGTATTTCAAAAAATAATAATAATATATATAGAAAGCCTTTGGATAAAAGATACTATTTCTATGGTAAACAAATGTAATGTTATTTAGTATCATGATGGGATAAAACAAATAAAGGGATTGATAAGATGCCTCGGCTATGCTAAGCCTGAATTATCTTGTCGTTACCATTGTTACAAGGGTGGATTATATCACTTCCCGCACCAGCCAACCATCATGATTTTTCACGATGAAACTAGTTAAAACTATATATTGTGGAGTAACGGCATAATTAGTCTCATATCGATTATCAGTTAAAGAAGAGTCTGTTTTATATAAAATAGAATTTTCTCTCTCTTATAAGGCATCTTTTAAAAGGTAAATCATGAGGCTTCGTGCCATAGTAGCTAGAGATTAGAGCGGACAATACCTCACACATGCAGGGGCAGAGACTAATTCATCCGAGTCATAAGCCATTGATCGCAATATTTACGTCATCTATGAGAACTAGCCTGTGATATAGTGGCTAAAAGCTAGAGCGAACAATACCTCACGAGTACGAAAGCAAAGACAAACCCATCTGGCCCGCGAGCTCTTGATCACAATACTATATATTATAAAAGTAATTAATAGTGGGAGAACCACCTATTGGGGTTTCTCATGTTGGGCAGCTGAGAAACGTCTCTTTAAAGTTCAAGGATGGGTACATGACTCACAAGAGAATTGGGGTGCTAATTGTAAACTACAACTCAATACGCATAGTGTGACGTATGTGGTTATACTATTTCCTTGTTTACTTTTCTCTACGACTGACGCGTAATTGAAAGTATAATATGCACCTTCGTCTTCCCATTAGAGATGACCAACACATTATCCTTTTATCAGAAAAATGATCATAGAAGGTATTGCTTTGAAGTCTCATTTGGTAGGAGAATAAAGAAATGAAAATAAGTATCATAAATCATAACAAATGGTTTATTTTCTCTTTAGAGGAACTTGATAAAATGATAGAGGTTGATAATTTAAATGGAAGAAGAAATCTACACATGATTCCATGATGAGGGGCACATGGTCTTCTAGAGGCAAGAGCCATCTTACGAATTTAACTATCATACATGTCATGGCACCCACAAAATTATACTCCAAAGCACCATTGGTTTGGGAACAAAGAATGGATTAGGCTTGGAATAAATCTTGTGTCTATTGAAATAATTTTCTAAAATAGAGATAAGTTAAAAATAGTGATGGTAGTCAAACTTACCTTCATTAGATACAACTATTGAGAGTAAAATCTGTGCTTGGCTTAAAGATGCTATTTGTGCTCATCTCCTTTTTCAAGGCATAAAATTATCTATATCCAAACGTTAATCCACAAACATAGCTAAAGAAAATAGCATAGCTAAAGAAAATAGAACTAACTTGCAGTATATCTGTTCTAATAGGAATAGCTGTCTCAACACTTCACTTATTCCCAAACCACTAAAGGTTTGCATAATCCATAGTAATGTTGATTCCTCGGCCACCGAAAAAAAAAAAAATCTATAAGATATATAAAAGTATCATAAAATATTATGCATCTTTGTCCGCCGTCATAAAATGGATGACCATCCAAACTATCCAAATATTTATATAGTTTATACTATTTTTTTTTTGTTATTTTTTAATAACACGCGCGAGTCAATGTGCGTAGCCGTCCATCTTAAAACGGACAACGTCCAATCATGCACAGCATCCTATGATACTTTTTGAGTACTACAGAGAATCTGCGTTCAAAAAAAATATTTCACATTTTGGGTTCATAATCTCACACTATTTCGTGACTGGATTAGTTGTAGGGCTGTTCATAATTCGGTTTCAGACCGAAAATTAGTCCAAACTAAACCAAAAAATCGAACCAAAGCCGAATCGAATATACTTCGGTTCGATTTTTGATTTTTTGTTTCAAAAATTTTAATTTTCGATTCGGTTTGGTTAAAAATCGAAAAATTTAAAAATCAAATCGAAAATCGAAGCTATAATATAAATTTATATTGTTTACTATTTTAAGAATTTATTGGTCATATAGATAGATGATTAGATATTAGATTTGATCTATTGTTATAATTTACTGTGATACTTGATTACTTATTTGTATTGTAGATAATATGATTTTTGACATGTTACATTTTGTTTATTATCGATTTATTATTTATCAATTATTAATATATTATTATTTATTAATTATTAATTTTTAATATAAAAAAATTATCAAACAACAAATACAATCGATCCTGAATTTAATCAAATGTAATGTAACAAACTAACAATGAATCGGTAATAATTATTGAATATATTATATTAAAATAAATAATTGAAATAAAAATTATAAAAAATTAAATAATCGAACCGAATCGAACCGAAATTTTTGGTTCGGTTCGATTTCTTTCTTATTTGAATCAATTTTTAATTTTATTTTTTTATTATTTGATTTTCGGATTGAATTGGATCAGCTAAAATTGGATGAACAGTCCTAGTTAGTTGTATATTTTAATGCTCATTTTTACTATCAAATGCATGTGTGGAAGGCCAAGGATATGTCTTAGCTAGCATGCATGTGCCTCATATCTAGGAACCATGTGGAGTATCTTTTATTTATTCCCGTTCTTTCGTGCGTTGCAGATGGTGCGTGGTCTTTGCGTTTGAGGGTTGACGGTTGCCTTCAAGGAATCCCTATTTTGAGTTTTTGACCCGACCGAACAGTATATGCTAGAACTTTGAAGAATAAATTTGGAGAACTCTTTCTCGACGTTTTGGCTAAAAGTCAAGTGTGATATCTTATTTTTATAAATTTAAGATATATTTGATTGAAAAGAGCTTAACTCTATAATAAAAAAAAATGAGTGGTCCTTATTCTGACTGTTCGGTTGGATGGAGTCTCATTCTCATTTCGATTCTAGAGATATAATAAAATTATTCTAAATCTCTAAAGTCCAATCTCTATTCTTTCTTAATATTCAAATTTCATTCTAATTTAATTTCAATCATAAATCAAATATGCTAGATATGTCTATTCCGATTATCATTCTAGTACATTCCGATTTTGATTAATGAACTAAATGCACTCTTAGTATTTGAAATTATAATGGAATTAGACCCCAGTAGCCCAGCAAAAGTCCAATTTGAGTATATGCTAGACTATAATCTGGGCAGATTTTGATTTTTTTTTCTTAATAATACAGTGACAATATGGCACCACTGGAACTTGAAATCCAAGATTTCTGCAAGGACAACTCTTTAGACAAAAGATGCCGGCCCTTCAAACTAGGTCTTGTTGGCAATAGATCAAGATTATCAAACACAATTTTTCTCAGCGTGACCCGACTGGGCAAACAAATGTGATTATAACATGCAAGTTTGTGCAAATTATATTGAACTGTAAATTATTTGTTGCCTAGCCTCTTTGGCGACAAATCTACAACATGATTCACTTACTAATATGCATATTTGTATACCATGTAATATATCCTAGACCAATTGCTGAACATCCTCAACCAAGAGCCTAATCCTCTGAGGAACTCGCTCACCTCTAAGAGGCCATTTGGTTGAAGTAATCTGAAATAAAAAATAATTTTCATATTATATTATCATATTTGGTATGAAAAAGGAAAGAAAGAGATGGTAAAAAAATTGATGGATCTCATGCTTATTTTTCGGAGAGAGAAGATAAAATAAATATCGTAGTGGAGTTGGTATTTGATAAATTTTCGAATGGCAGTAATTCATATTTGACAAAAATATCCTCAAAAAAGCTACAAATATAATTATTGAATTTATTCTGATATCGTTTCAAATTCATTCAATAAAGAGCCTTTGTAAAAAAAATTAAGATAGAAATAGTATTATGTAAGCGGCTATGTAATTATAGTCATCACATAAAACTAATTAGAGAAGACAATGCTATTCTATTATTAAAAAATATTTTATGTTCAAAAATATATTTGTATATTTTACCACATTCCTATATAGATTTATCTCCAACCAAATATAGTAATTTTTTTTCAATATCATTTTTAGAATAATTTTACTACCAATCAAATATAATAAAAATTATTTTTCTTCACAATCATTTTTTTAGATAAATAATTTTAAAATATTATCAAATTATTTTATAATATGATATATCCCAATCAAATGGATTTTAAATGAATTTATTTATGAACAAGAATAAGCTAGACCTGAGGCTTGTTGGAGCTTAACCATCAAGCCTATTGGTACATGCTAAAGGTTGTGGGTAGAGTTTCAAGCCAAGCCTAGGCCTGCAAATGGGTCGGATCGGACAGGATCTTGAGTGATCCCGATTCGATCCAGTTTCTTGATCGGATTTTGATATTGGACCCATACCCATCTCAATAAAAAATCGGATCGGATCGGATCTATGGCCGAATTTATTGACCCATTGGATCATTCGGATCGGGTCGGATCCATATATAATCCAGTCCCAATCCATGAAATGCGGGTCCAATTCGGGTCTAATTCGGATCGAATCGGATCACGGATTTAAAAATCTACATAAAGTGAAATTAATGGTCACGTCGACAGCAAAATAGCATGGCCATGTCTATCTTTTCATATAGATATTCTCTCTTTCCTTCCCTCCCACGTCTTCTCACTTCACCCATTGATAGTGGATATTGTATACCATCCCTAAGACAATAGTAATGTACAACAGTAATTTTCCTCCCTCCCACATCTTCTCACTTTACCCATTGATAGTGGATATTGTATACCATCCCTAAGGCAATAGTAATGTACAACAGTAAACAAGTAATTGGATATTTTAATTATAAACAACTGTTGGTATGTCTCCAATTTATTTTGTGTTTGTGGAAGGACTTTTAGAGAAGCTCCGAGGTTAGTTGTAAGAATGGCATTTTTTATAAAGTACATTAATGATCTTGTGGCGTGTGACAGTATTTAAAGATTTTAGTAAGAAATTTAAGAAAGAATTTGGATGAATCACTCTTTTAGCCCAAGTCCAAATTCTTATTTAGATGATTCATTCTAACTGAATTCGGATCTTATATTTGAATCCGATTCGGATCGGATCATATATCTTAAGATTCAAATTAACTCAAAAATCTCCACGGATCGGATCCAAATTCAGAAAATTCAGATCCGATCCGAAAAGATGAACGAGTCCAATTTTTAAATCCGATCCGACTCCACACGAGTCATTTAAATGGATTCAGATCAGATTTAATCGGATCAGATCAGATCACGGATCAACCTGATCCATTTGCAATCTTAGCCAAGCCTACTGATAGATGTTAAAGGACACAATACTCATTTGTTCATCTCCACTCATTCGTTCATCTCCCTATTCTCTTCTAACCATCTCCACCATCCTGTAAAAATGTGCAGGTTGTATCTTTCATACAAAAAATAATTAATTTGTTCACAATATTAATTTTAATATTATGTAAAAATATTCGAATTGTATTTTTCGTATAAAAAATAATTAATTTATTTATAATATTAATTATTGGATGATATAATACTCATTTCAAAATCTGTACAAATAAACTGAAAAAGATATTGAGATGCTTTGAGAACTATTGCATATACAAAAAAGATACAACTTGAACCCTATGTAATATGCTCCCCACTTATCTCACAACATTTTTTTTGCAATATGCCAAATACTAGGAATTTTTGATTTAATGTTTGGTTTGCTTGAGCCAGTGACCCATCAAAGATTTCAAGATCTAAAAATGAATTAAATAATTATAGCCGAAATTTCAAGCATGTTATGTAACTAAAATCAAAAGAATTATAGGATTCCCATATGCTAGTCAAGTTGGATACTAACATAAAATCAAATTAAGAAAAATGTCACCAAGTCCTGGCTTTGGTAGCATGGGGGGTTCAATTTCGTATAGGCTTCCAAAGGAGAAAGAATTGGGATAGAGTAAGCCATCTTTAACAACAAAAAAAAAAAAGTTTAAAATATAATTTGAAGTACTAAAGTGATGTCATGTACAAAGAACGTTCTAGAACAAAAAGACATTTGTAGTACTAAGCCATGATAGATGACATAATAGATGATATTAGATAATAGTTGCAAATTTATTACTTCTTTCTTTTCCTCCCGAAGAAAAGAAAAGAAAATAAAAAAAATAAAAACCAAAAAACCATCCATCACCACCGTCCATTCTTGTTTGATTTCATCTGGTCAGGACACGATCTCATCATTCATCTATGGCCATCCATCATGCGAACAAAGTCTTCGAAGCAGACGAATCCATCGCCGTCCGTATCGACCTCACCAATCATACGTCGGCAGTCCTCCAGCGTCCACCCATCGTCCCCCAGCGTCAGGAAACCCCAGCAGCTCCTCCGCCGAGATCTTCCCGTCGCCGTCCGCGTCAAAGACGGCGAAGGCCTCCCGGAGATCGCCACCCGCTGGCGGCCCGAAAGCCGACCCGATCGCCCCGAACTCCTCCAAACTGATGCACCCGTCGCCGTCGAGGTCCACCTCCGCCACCATCGACGCAACCTCCTCCTCCGTGGGCGGATCCGCGCCGCCGAGCCCGCGGAGGACGGCCTCGAGCTCCTGCCGCGTGATCTTGCCGTCGCGGTCGCGGTCGAAGACGGCGAAGAGGTCGGAGACGGATGAGGAGGCGGGTGAGAGGAGCCAGAATTCGCCGGATCCGGCGGCGGAGGGTGGTTTCCCGGCAGGGAGGACGGAGCGAGGGATGGAGTGGAGGCAGGAGGAGGTGGAGTCGTCGGAGGAGGAGGAAGTGGCGGTGGAGGCGAAGGAGGCATCGCGGCGAGAGATCGAACGGCTCTTCTTCTTCTTCGAAGACTTCTTGGAGGAGCCGAAGAAGGCCCCTACGGAGAGTTTCATGGCTTCTTAGATTTGGGGGGAGGAACGGGGGAGAGAGAGAGAGGAGGGTAGCTGAGGAGAGGCTTCGGGCTTGGACGGGGGGATTAAAAAGGCAGAGAGGTGTGTTCGGTGTGGGGAAGGGAAGTGAGCTTCGAGGAAGCTTCGTTCGAGGATTTTCGGCGCAATTAGTTTCCATCGACCAATCTTTGTCATTGAGACGTGGTAGGGGAGTTTTTAATTTGTATTGCTTTACTTTTGGTAGCTTGGAATGGTAATTCCCATAAAGGGAAAATAATATTTTATATTTTATCTTGATTTAATATCTCCGTATCGATTACTGTAATGGTAATCTTATATTTTATATATTAGAGCATCGTCAACCGATCTCCTAATTTTGGGCAGAATTTACCGCTGGTGTTTAATTATAAATTATTTAAAGTTAAATGATTAGTATAGATTTATTGAATTATTTGAAAATAAATAAAATGTGACGTGGAATCAAAAAATTAAATAATTAAAATATCTAAATTCAATCCCATCTCCTTTCCCAACCTCTCTCTAAAATGAAAACACAAGTCCCATCGCCAACCGCCCATCCAGTGCCGTCACAACTCCTGGCCACTGCCGCCCCACCCCCATCCTTCTCTCCTCTCTTGTCGTCTTCTTTTCCGCATCCTCTCTCCTCCACTCTTCTCTCTCCCTCTCTTTCCAAATCTAAGATAAAAAAAGATGAAAAGTGCTACCATCGAGGAGCTGATCTAGCTTAGATCATGGAGCTGGAGACGGAAAGATAGAACACATGGTCTTCGATCGATCAAGAAAGATTTCGAAAGATGTGCGTCGGTATCCAATCTTCGATCGACTCCGTGAGTTGAATCTTACAAAATCATCGAAGATAAAAAAATTTCACGTGGAGGAGTTTTCTAACGATGGACCTTTCGATGGCTATATGTCAGTTTTCCGCGAGAGCAAGTAAAAGAATTCTTAATTTTTAAGAAAAAATTAGTGATAATGCAAGTCAAATATGAGATGGAATAGAGTTGAGATAGAGAGATAAAATATGGAGATTCGATTGATACCGTGTGAGCAAGAAGATATTCTGATAGAGTCAGAGTTTGTTCAGAGTTCTATAAAAGAGATGGAGCCAGTTCATATGGAACCAATCTTCGGAAGAGGACATATAAAGTCAGTCTTCACCTTCTTAGGGGGTTCCGGAGAGTTTCGATTTTATAGGTAAAGATGGATATCTGTTGGCCAAGAGGATGCATGTCATTTTCTTTGAGGGCTATGGAGATGCGCTCGAGTTATTAGGAGATAACAATTTATATAATTTGAGATTTATTGAGATTATAGATCTTAATGAGTGGAAGAGTGGAGCGGGGAGCGGGGAGCGGTCGGTCATTTGTCGTTTAGCAAATAGAAAGGTGTAGAACTCCTTTGGCATAGTTGCGGAAGTATAGATGGCAGCCCTCGATGATTTCTTTTAAAAATTTCCAAAAGATTCTATAGCCTCATTATCTTTCTTGCAAGACAAAAAATTACAAAAGAAAAGGTCCAACCAATATAAGTGAGGAGAACGTCAAATACTGTTATTATGTTTTGCTGTGATACGTTCTGTTTGTGTCTCTCTCTTCATGTACTCCCAAAAGCATGTTACATCTATGAAACGCAAGGTTTTCCGGCATCTGCTCGGCTTAAAAATTTTTGGTGAATCACTGACTTTTTATTTCAGTTTTTGCCAATGGTGAAATATAGATGGTGAAATGGGACATTGTGACTGTTCATGCTGAACCAAGACTAGATCACAAAGTTCATTTAATTTAATTAGTATGATCATAGTTTTCTATCCTTGATGAAATGGTGGTGATAGAATGTGACAATCTTTAGGTCAAAAACATCAAAGAATTCCAGTTAGTTAGTAAAATACTACTTCAAGCCCATATTTTAAGTCCCGAAAGACATTGTTGAGATTTGACGTTTCGAGATTCGATCCATATTGAGCTCACAGCGAGGTCCAGGATGACGAACGGAGTCCAACGAATCCAAGAACAGTTCAAATAGAGTCCAGACGGCAAAGATACGCGTGAAAGAAGTTCGAAACAGATGGCACGATGCACGAGATGGCAGAGGCCGGCGATGGCACAGTCGGGCCCGGCAGACACACGTGTGCAGGCGCACACCGCTCAACACGTGGGCAGGCCCAGCGTGGGTGCACGCATGAGCCGGCCCAACGCACGTGCGGGCGCCCAAGCCCAGCATCCTGTGCGGTCCACCATGGACCGCAGGGTGCTGGGCAATCCATGGAAGCTGCGTGGACCGATCACGCGGTCCACGAGCAGTCCAAGGATGTTTGTGCGCGATCCGACGGTGCAGATCGCAGCTGTTCATGATCGGACGGCTGAGGATGACTTCGGACGTGATTAGGCATGATCAGAGACTGTAATGTGTGATCGGACGGCTCTGGTGCGAGTCAGTCATGATCGGACGGCCACGGATAGGTCTAGGGTTGATTGGGACTCAGTATTCTTAGTGTAGCAATATTTTGAGATTCTGGAGCCTATATAGCTCCAATTAACGAGCCATTTATTGCGTTGGATAGCTGGTGATGTCCTAGAGATGGAGAAAGGCTTCAAAGAGATTTCAGAGAGCTTTGTGAGAGCTTTGGGGCTTCTTATTGAGAGATTCTTGTACAAAGGTTGAGTAGTGAGTTTCTCTTGTATTGGTTGTGTTTTATTCTCTCATAGTGAAGCTTGCACGCCCCATGAAGATAGACTTGAGGTCGATTCACGTATTTATATTGTGTTTCTTGTTTTATTTCTTCTTTCTTCCTGCTGCACCATGTGGTACCGGATCCTGTACAACAATTGATATCAGAGCGAGGCGGTATGAGAACGCAGATTGCGGCGATGGTGAGCAAGATTGAAGATAGAAACATAGGATCAATCAAGATAGAGATCAACAAGTTTGATGAAAAGAGTAATTTCTCCTTATGGCAGACAAGGATGAAGGACGTGCTCATCCAGCAAGGGTTGATCGATGCTCTCTTGTGCGAGAAAAAGTCGATCACCATAGAGGTGCAGGATTGGAGATTTCTCCAGATACAGACGATGAGTACAATCCGCTTGTACCTAACGGATGAGGTGGTAATCCGTGTGCTTGGCGAGACTTTTCTAATGATGCTGTGGTCGAAGCTCAAGGAGTTGTACATGACGAAGTCTCTCACCAACACTCTTTTTCTTTGGAGATAGTTCCACTAGCTGCGGATGACTGAGGGACAGAGCATGCAGGAGTATCTCAACCACTTTCAGAAGATCCTCACCGACCTCCTCAGCATTGGCAAGAAAGTTGGGGAGAAGACCAAGGCGCTGGTCTTGCTAGCATCACTTCCTCCTTCGTATGAGTCCTTGGTGACTGTTCTTCTAGTGGAGAAGAGCACCATCAAGATGGACGAGGTCGCTGCAGCGATTCTTCAGAACGAGATTCTCAAGAGGGAGAACCCAGCTTCGAGCTCAGATGGCAGCTCAGCTTTGGTAGTTTCTAGAGGAGTAGGAGGCGGTAGATGGAGCAACAAAAGATTGCGACAAAGGCGGTCCAAGTCCAGAATGAAGGACTTGAGTAAGACTAGATATTATCGGTATGACGAGTTGGGGCATTTAGCTAGAGATTACTCTCAACTCAAAGATCGGATGAGGGCTACTGCAGCGACAGCTAGTAGTGAGTCAGAGGGTGACACCCTGAAGATATCCAACGAAGTATCTACTTCTTTCCAGCAGTAGATTTTAGATTCTGCATGCACCTATTATGTATGTTGCAGAGAGGAGCAGTTTGACTCTCTGGAGAACAGTGAGGGCACTATTTATCTGCCGGATGGATCGAGCTGTGTGATCAGAGGCATCAGGACGGTCAGTTGGAGGACACATGATGGTGCAGTGAGAAGATTGGGAGATGTCCGATACATACTCGATTTCAGACGGAATCTTATTCACTGAGCAGACTGGATTCAAGATGTTACAGGACGGTAGCTGGTGGAGGAATCCTGAAGGTGTTGCACGGTGATAAGATTATTCTAGAAGAAAGAAGAGGATGAGAAGATATTACTACTTGGCAGGGAGTCCAGTGCGAGGTGGAGCTTCAGGAGCCAGGAGTAGCTCAGAGCGAGGTGGAGCTCCAGATGGAGGTGGATCGAGCACTAGATAGGAGACTCGAGAGGACGGAGGTGACATTGCAGAATAAAGTTCCTATTGCCATAGGAGATTTTTTCGAGCAGGTCTTTGATCAGAGTGAACACAGTCCATGATAGAGGTGGGATCAAACGGCCTGACATGACTTTCACGTTTGCCCATCTATGAGACAGCAGGCATGTCCTAGGGTGTAGGGGTGAGACGGATCACAGGCTCTCAGAGACAGATGGAGGCCGAATATCGAATTGAGGTGAAAATTATTGAGATTTGATATTTCGAGATTCGATCAACATTGAGCTTACAGCGAGATCCAAGATGATGAACGGAGTCCAACGAGCCCAAGAACAGTCCAAACGAAGTCCAGACAACGAAATACGTGCAAAAAAAATTGGAGCAGGTGTCACGATGCACGAGGTGGCGGTGTAGCCAGGCCCGATGGACGTGCATGCACGCAGACGCACGCGGGGGGCAAACTGCGGGCGGGCAAACCACGGGCGGCCCAGCGCATGGGCGGGCGCCCAAGCCCAGCGCCCTGTGCAGTCCAATGTGGACTGCGAGGTGCTAGGCGGTCCATGGAAGCCGCGTGGACTGATCATGCGGTCCACGCACGGTCCAGGGGCGTTTATGCGCGATCCAACAGTCCAGATCGCAGCCGTTCACGATCAGATGGCTGAAAGTGACTCCGGACGTGATCAGGCGTGATCAAAGACTGTAGTGCACGATCGGACGGTTTTGGTGCGAGCCGATCATGATCGGACGGTCACGGATAGTTCTAAGGTTGATTGGGACTCAGTATTCCTAATATAACAATGCTTTTGAGATTCTGGAGCCTATATAGTTCCGATTGACGAGCCGTTTATTGCATTGGATAGCTGGTGACATTCTGGAGGTGCAAAAAGGCTTTAAGAGAGATTTCAGAGAGCTTTCGTAAGGATTTTGAGGTTTCTTGTTGAGAGACTTTTGTACAAAGATTGAGTGATGAGTTTCTCTTGTATTGGTTGTGTTTTATTCTCTCATAGTGAAGCTTGCACATCCCATAAAAGTAGGTTTGAGGCCGATCCACGTATTTGTATTGTGTTTCTTGTTTTGTTTCTTCTTTCTTTTTAGTACACCATGTGGTACTTCTGCACAACAAGCATTACGTTGTCAGCTTTGTTTGGAGCTCCGGTTTGAATATCATGGACTCCCGGAGAAAGCTGTTTATGATGAAATTGACGCAGAGAATTTACGGAAAGATATTGCTGACTTGCAAGAGAACTTGGCCGAGAAAGTTGACAATAGGGATTGGCATTATATTTGAAACTGAGGTCTGAAAGCTGTTCGATTTGGTTAGCAATGCATTGCCAGATAGTAATAGGTCTGACTCTCTTTGCTGGTACCGTTACTAAATGTTTGGAAGAATTGTTGAGGAAACTTATAAATAAATATACAAACCTAGTTTCAAACAAATCTACCCATACAGTTAGGGAGAAGGACTTTGTTTTAGAGGAAGGAAATTTGTCTCCTTATTAAAATACATCAACAAATATTCTGGATGGGAAAGGGCAGAAATTGGTGAATCTGAGATTAGAACTTAATGAAACTCACCGTAATTTAGTTTCAGTTCAGGAAGATAGGGATGAAGGAATATATATATATATATATATATATATAAGTT
>KE504771.1:812588-823659 GCA_000441515.1 Elaeis oleifera | reverse complement strand
ATATATAACATAAGTGCATATATAAATATATGAAGTATGTAATATAGATGTATATATAAATATATAAAATGATGATATTTTAGTTTCGATCTATTAGTTCGGTTCGATTTTAGCGGATCACATAAATTAATAAATCAATAATTAAATTAAATATTAATTTTTTATTTTATTCAATCGAGCCGAACCAGTTAAACTACTAAACTGTCATATTTGGTTCGATTCAAATTGGATTGGACTGTTTAAATGGTTTAATCGAAATTTTTTACACCTCTAACCAGTGTAATTGCTAGAATGATCGTTGTTTATTTAAAAAAATAATTCTAAATTTTTAATATTAAAACAATCATTAAAAGATTGATTGCTATCGTAAAAGATAACAGGCAATAATAGAAAATTGGAAAAAATATTTATTTGAAAATACAAGTAAAATAATACCAGTTACTTATAATGGTCCACTGCAATAAGAAATGCAGTAAATAATAAAAATAATAGTTATTGTATTCTTTGTATTGCTTATCCCAATAGCATAATAGGAGGTGACTTAAACTAATATAATTGCTGCTACATAAAACCATGTTTCAAATGTCTATATTATTTCTAAAACTTTAGCGAGACCTCTGCTGGCTAAGCCGCACCAAAATCATAGCTTCACCATAGAGCCGATTAAACATCGAGCCGGGCCGGACTACCAGTTCTGGTCTGGACTGGATATCAGGCCTCCATTTTTGTCCAGACTCGGCCCAATCTTGAAAGGTCAATGCCAGGCTTGCTCAATAAACCCGATATTGATACATTAATGTATAGTATAAGATTTCATTATTGTAATACATAATTAGCTGATATAATTAAAATATAAAATATATACTAAATATATAATTATCTTGGGTCAGGTCGGACCGGGCCGGGCTGGGATAAATTTTTAATTTTGCGCAGCTTAGGCCAATTTCAAATCGGGCCTATTTTGTCCAGGTTCATCTCGGCCCGGGCGTGTTGATCGTCAGCCCAGGCCTCCGATCAGCTCCAGGGTCCGATGCGGGTGCGACTTTGGAGCCGGTGGTGGAATCTTCTAGAAAAGCCCGCAACTTATGTGCCAACTATGACGATGCCGCCCCATCATGGGCTTCCTTTATAAGAAGGGTAGCCATGTGGTTCCCTTTCGCTGAAGCGATCGGATTGTTGCTCCCACCCTTGACCCTCCTCCAAACAAAAGACGAAGAAGCGATCGCATCGGAGCTAGGGTTTCGAAAAGGTTGGATCTCCCCTTCCTTTCTCTGTTTTTTTTTTTTCGAAGCCAATTCCAGCCGTGGGATCCCTTCCGGAATTAGGGTTTGATTTAACCTTTTGTGTTCTTCGTGGGATTTCTTCTGCCGGTGGTCTCAGGTCTATTGTATCCCTTCTGGAATGGCGACGGAAAACAAGCCTGCGGCAGCTGAGGACGCGAAGATCGACCTCTTTGAGGATGATGATGAGTTCGAGGAGTTCGAGATCGACCAAGGTAACGTTTAGGGAACTATCTTTGTTTGTTTGCCGGAATAGATGAATCACTGAGATTTGGTTTTGAATTTTATTAGAATTAAGGATGATTGAAGAGAGGAACATGTAATTACGGGGAGGATTAGTTTGATTAGGTGATTCGATCTTGTTATTATTAGTTTAATTGGTCTCGTTATGCAAACAGTGCCCTTTTTTTTTTTATGATTTACATGAATTTTATGATTGCAGTTCAACTGATTAAAAGGTAGGCAGAATTTTCTGTACAACCAGATAAAACTTTCATCCATACCTGAGTTAGATTTTATTCGAGCTTTAGTTGAGTTTGTATCAAGCTGTAGTTGAGCTTGATACAATTTCAGTCAATTTTGGATGGATTTACGGTTATCGGTTCAATTGAAATAGGCTTGGTTTGCTTTCTGCTCACCTTGAACTTAGGTTCAATCAATTAATAAATAATCATGCTTAATGTCGAACCCTAGTCTGGAAGATTGGATCTAATTCATCAAGGTCAGCTTGATTGCACCCCTAACTACATGTTGGGTTCTAAATATGTTGGAAAGTGGGTATGTTAAGGGAATAGATTATAAACCCTTTGTTTCTTGTTGGTGCCCAAACACTTTAGTGATATATGATTCTCAATGGTTCATTTTTTGGTTGTTTACTTCTTATTTTGCATTGATCAGTGTTTTAAGAGGTGGTTGCTCAGTGAATATGCATTATGCATGCTGCAAATATGGTTTGCATGATCAACTGATATTTTAAAATATTTAAAATACATATAAACATATTAACTACAATAAAAGTTGGAATATTTTTGAGTGAATAATAGAAATATTAATCATAAAATCATCTAACAATTATTGTATATAACTTAGTATGTAATTCTTAGAAGCAAAAATTATAGCATAATTAACATATTGATATTATTTATATATACATATCTGCCTTGCCAAGGGCCTGCATAAGAACTGGTCACATATATGCTCGCACAATGCTAACAGGCTACATATGTGGTCATGTGATGATAAGTATGCAAGAAATGTAGCTGCATAATGTTTATCTTGTTGCATATATGTTTATATGGTGTTAAGCAGTCCGTCTTCTCAGCTCATATGGCTTGGCCACATATAGTAGCTGAACTTAGGGAAGTTGATCTGGTCAAGAGATCACATACAAGATGCAGCCTTATGCACTTCATTTTAAGACACTGGCATTGATTATTAATCATTCCGTAGACTTGCTGCATTAAGTAGCTTCAATTGTTATGCTGCACAAGTTGTAGGAAAAATTGTAAATTTACTAGTCAATGTATTATGTTACCATGTAATCGTTTCTCAAAAAGATGCAAAAAATTCCTTGAATTATGTAATCACTCTAATTCTTCTAATTTATTTCTGATTTCCTGGTTATGTTATTATTATTATTATTATTATTATTATTATTATTATTATTATTATTATTATTATTTAATCTGATATTGGGTGTCCAGCCATTGGTCTAGGCCTCAACCTTCTGCCTAAGGGCTATGCTGTCCCTTTCATGCTGCATATTGCAACTAAGTGCTCTTGGCGTGTCATGTTAAAAACTCAAGTGGATCAAAGCAGTTATTATTAAATTATTACCCAACATTCAGATCAATATTATAAGAACTATCATTAACTTATGAATAGTACACATCTCATAAGGGAAAAATTCATGTGGAAGTTATTTTCAGTTATTTTTAGAATCTGCAGAAGACAGCTTCTATGATATATAGATATCTTAAAAGAGTTTTATGTAGTAGCTCTGTGCTAATGTTTAAGTTTCCGATAAGACCTGAATTGTAAGTGTCATAGATCTCATTATTTAAGAAGCCATATAAGGCCATACTTCGCTTCATACCTAGAGGTAAGGCTTTTAAAAATGCATTGAGGCTCATTAGCAAGGCTCTGTTGGTGTGAAGGGTATCATATCGAGCTAAAAGGTGTGTAAGGTGCAAACCTTGTACCTCTATGTTATGCCTTATTTGAGAGTTTTAAAAGTTAAGACTTTGATTACTTTCGTAACCAAATATAATGGAAAACATGGTGTTCTATTAGTTTCCTGTATACTCAAATTTCAAAATATGGTGCAGCGTGTTAGTGTAGCTATTCGTTATGATTTGGTTGATGGAATATGATTTCTTTTTTTTTATTATTTTTGTGATTTTTGTGGTCAAGTTCAGGCATAACACCAACATTCTCTAACTTATTTCATTATATTTTGCTTTCATTGCTAAACATTTTCTGGAAGGTTAATTATGTCTAACTTCATGTCCCAACACCATATCTATCCTCTGCATAATGCAACTCGCTAGTGTAGTTTTTTTAAAATTTATTTTTTCTGGTAATTTTAGAACTGATTTTTTTTCCTGTCCTGATAAAGTGGTTAGATCTTGTGGTCAGGTTCGTATATAAGAACGTATTCATGATTATATTTCAGAAACTAGTTCCACTGTATCTTTGGAAAATTTTCTTTATGTTTTGGATGATTAGACTTCATAGTTAAATGTGCAACTAGTCAAGGATGATTTTCAGCCCAACGAAGGAAGGTTTGATAAGAAAGGAAGGATTAAAGAAATAGAAGAAAACATTTCTGCATAAAAGATCATAATTTATAGCTATTGCCTCTTTGTTCTGAGCTGAAACAACAGGCCTTTGTGAACTAATTTAACTGATATCCTGAAATCAATCATATTACAACACTTTATCTGCCAGAAAGAGTTTGAAGGACCATTTTGCTATCTGGGACCCCATGAACCCCAGGTATCATTTTCCCTTTAACAGGATTTGCATGTGCTGCTTTCTTCCAGTCTTTCTTGTAATATGCATTTTCAACTTAATTGATTGGAATCCTCAGTTATGGTGGCCATTCTAGAATTCTTTCTTTAGGATGTAAATAGTGACAACTGGTTGTCTGTTAGAAGATTTTGGACTATTATATCCAAGGATCTAAGACATGGTACCAGCACCTGTCTCAGTCTTGTTTCAGGTTGATATGGTATTGGGATGCTCCTGTCCCAACAACTATGATAGGTTGGAATCCTGATGCTTTACCAGGACAAGGCCAAAGATGCCCTTTTTTCATTGTGTAAGATTTTTGTTGTCTTCAGGCTCTCTTCTTTGTGCATGGGACCTAGTGAACCTGTTGGTCCTGACTAATGCCAACTGGGATGCCACGGTTCACCAGCAAACTGGTGTCATAGGGGTGTCCCAGGTACTCTTTACTCAACAGGCTAGAACCGTAGTGGTAGGACGCATTGGTACTACAGGAATGGGAATCCTTGTTTATGATGTAGGAACAATAAGCATGCTGGTTCATGATATGTAATATTCTTGTTCACCAATTGAATCAATCCCACAAATTTGCAAAATACTCTATAATTATGAAATTTGAATTTCAGGACTCAATCAAAAATTTCCTTCCATTTCAATGTTCATTTTTTTTGCATATCTACATAAACCCTGACTGAGAGGAGTTCTTGTACAACAAGTTAGTTTGAGCTTATCTCTTTCTAGTCTTCTTCTAATGCGGCGGAGTGATTTGGTGCCCTTCTGCTGAATATTTTAGTTATTCTCCTCATAAAATGTGTATCTTTCTCTTGTCATAGGTCCAATTAGTTTAAAAAGACAAATCTGTTGTAGATGGCTGCCTGGGCACTCACCTTTAGTGGTTTTGTGTCGTGTGATTGTGGAGGATGAATTTGATTCATGATTCATGAATCAATATGGAATGTTGTCTTGTTGATACTTGCTGTTGAATTTTGGGATCTTACTTGTTATGTTTATTTTGTTTGGATTATTTTTAATCTTTCATATTTATCGGCTATCAGAATTTATTAGTTTTTGGTTGCCTGGATCTCTGGGCACCCACCTAGTATAAACCTTCACAAATTGTGTTCCCCAAAGTCATGTAAGTTGAGTTAGTTTATTATGTTACTATGCAAGGTCAATTTATGTTAGTTACATAAAATGAATAGGTCAAATCAAATCAGGCATTATTCAACTTGTTTTGTCTAGCCTGGCTTTAATCATGATCTCGGTGTTTGACATGGTGCCATATGCAATACTCCAGTAGGACATGTGATTTGCCCTAGTAGCTTAGATCACATTCCCTTCTAGCAAATTTCTTCAACTGTTTTGCTTTAAGAATATATTGGGTGCCTTTTGTATTGCATATGATGTATATGGACTTCACAGCATCAGGACTAGGAGGATAATCTGATTATCTGAAATAGCATGAAAACAGGATGACACGTCCCACATTTTTAGAGTAATTTATGTAATATTGTAGCTGTATCAGGTTTCAACCATCTGTATCAAACGTAATGTAGGTTAGTGTTATGTGAATTGGACTCTCATTCGTTTGTCGTACAAGACAGTCTCTGAAGTTTTCTTTATTTCCATATTATGCATTCCATCACCTCTTCAAATTTCTCCCTGAAGACTAAATTTAGATGCAGAGGTCAATTTCCATTCAGATCTTAGAATTATGGAATGAAATTGCAGGTTGACTTGTAATAGCATTGAATGATATCTGACATCTGTCCTGTCATATTTGTTATTCCCTATTAACAAAGTACTTTAATTGTCCGTTAATAATTATTAAAGTGAAAACAAGCTGGTGATGGTGATGGAGAAACTTGCTTGCATTTTTTTTTTAATTATTAAAGTGAAAACAAGCTGGTGATGGTGATGAAGAAACTTGCTTGCATTTTTCTTTTAAAATGTTACTGGAAACTGCAGCTTCATATCCTATAAGTAGTTTAACATTATCTGGATTGGTTATCCATGGGCGAGTATCAGGATTAACCATGTGTTTTAACTGTTGTCTTAAACACATTGCAGAATGGGATGACAATGAAGAAGGTAAAGAAGTCATGCAGCAGTGGAGGATGATTGGGATGATGATGATGTCAATGATGACTTCTCCCTTCAGCTGAAGACAGAGCTCGAGAGTAACTCAGAGAAGAGTTAATTTCTTACCATGTTTAGAGGGAGACGGTTATTATGCTCGATCTTGCAGTAGTCCTATCTTCCCTTTAGCTGAGATGTTAAAGAATGTAGTTCCTTGGCTTTCAATATTTGATCGTTGTGAAGACATATTTATATACGATTAGATATTCTTGCCTTAATGTGAACAATGTGTTCTCTGGTAGTTTCTGTTTGAGTTTTTTTGTTCCTTCAACGCGTTTCGACAACAGCATTTTGTTTGGCTTACTACCTAGTAAGCGTCTTACCACATTGTGATCTTGCTCAACGTGCTGCCAAAGCCACTTTATTGATCTGAACGATGCAATAACTGATGTGGCACTCCCTTTGTAATCAAATTACATAGGCAGGGGTTGAAGAAAATTTCACTCTTAAGTTTGAGGGGTGATTCAAATTGTACCATTAATTGATGTCTGGATGGTTACCTTATGCGAGATTGTTTCATATGATGCGGTTCTTTATATGTGGCTCTTGGAAAATTCAGTGTTTGGTATAGCGGATTTATAAACGAAACCAAGTCTAGTGGTTTGATGGTTATTCTTTAGGTAACAATGGTTTTGATCAAGTTTTTCCTTTTTCGGTAACAATGAAAGAGTCAGCTCTCTTGTTCACATGCCATAGTCTCAGAAAGGAAATCAGCCATAAAATGAGTCTGCTTCTCAGGAAGCATTTTGTTACAAAGCTCAAGGCCAACATCAAAATTGAAAGCACAGATCAGTGCGCTTAACCTGTGAATGACCAACTTCCCTTGATCACTCTCTTGGATCCGGCCTTTTGATTAACAAAAGTGTTCCTCTACCCTTTACACTGATAGATTGGCAAGTAGTCCTCATGATCTCAATAACCATTTGTCACATTTCTAATGATTATTGACTTTGTAGGAAGAAAACTGATGTTTGTATCTAATCCTTTTTTTTTCAA
Source organism: Elaeis oleifera (assembly GCA_000441515.1). Taxonomy (NCBI): domain Eukaryota; kingdom Viridiplantae; phylum Streptophyta; class Magnoliopsida; order Arecales; family Arecaceae; genus Elaeis; species Elaeis oleifera. The sequence continues at coordinate 816,235 of KE504771.1, read as the reverse complement.
ATTTGAATAAGGTGATCACCTGGATCAGAGTTGATCTGATCCACCAAGAATGGACAAATAACAATCTTTGATGGATAAAATTTGTATCTAGTTCTGCATGATGACAGTGCAACATACAATTTGTTGTTTTATGGTCAACTCAGGTTGGCGCCGCCCCCAACCATTCATTGAGGTCATCAGTTGTGGTCAGGCAAGACTGGAGCCTAGGGCTGCTGTATCAATACTGAGAGACTTTACCAACTTGATCAGCTGGCATCCTCATCATGATCATGTTTTTGTTGATCAGGTCACCAAGAAATATAATTAAAACAGCTAATCACAGAATGATAACTTGGCAATCCTGAAAACATCAGATATCTTCACTATTTGAAAACAATATGCTAAAGTCACCTAGCATTCAATACAATGTCCAAAAGTAATAGGCATCTATTAAATTGTGAGATATATGAATGATAATTTTCATCAAGCAAATTCTATGGCATTAGTTTTCTCTCAGCAGCTTCAAATATATTTCTCAGAGCCTCCTTCACTTCATTATCAGCAAACACAAACTCGATTGCACTTCGAGCCAGCTGGAAATTTGACCTTTGTCGAGTCCTTCATAGTTCCAAAACAGGAACCAGCAATAAGTTACATAACTGGCATATCTAATGCGTTTTGTTATTGATAAAATGAGGAAGATGCATACCAAATGTTGAGGCTGCAAGGTAGTACTCATTGGAGAGAGTGGTAGAGAATAACCCACAATCATCGGTGCAAAGGGCCAGTGGATGTTTTGAATTGTACAGATCGACTGCATAAACATCATCCAGTCAATATGCTAAATCGAAAAATATATGGTGTTGATAATTAGGAAATTCGATAAATATAAGGATGGGCCACAACATACCAAAATGATGATCATCTATTGAATGGAGGCGTTCAGTTCGGACATTGGAAGTCAAACATATCTCTACCTGCATAAATGGAAGAATAATTTCAGCAGAATTAGTGGAATTTAAAACTCACAGGGATGAAACATAATGGAAGATATAAATGAATTAACCGGAATTTTGCTGATTTTATCCTTCTCCATTCTTCCTCTTCGATAAACAAGCATGACCTATCCTCTCAGGGTGGATGTCCAACATTGCTTGGACTTCCTTCTGGTTAGGTATCTAAAGTCACTAAGATACAACAACCAACTAGTTAGCTGACTTGAATGACAAACGAGATACTAAGAAAGAAAACAAATAATTTAAAATTAGCTTTGATTTCCAGTGTGACTGGGAAAATTTTCTCAAATCTGACGCACCTCTGCACAGTGAAGGGTAAGAGGGAGCCCCAGTTGTTTAGCATGCTTTAGTGCTGGAATGAAGGTTTGCCTGCAACACAGAACATTACAAGAAAAGGATTAACAATAGAGACATCACTGCATTTGTTCTCTTCATAACCATATACTGTTCTAATTTACCACTCCCCAACAACAGGATTGCCTGAAAGGTCAATACCAACCACCCCAGCATCCTTCAATTCCATTGCCAAATCAACCTACCAAATTGAGAAAGTTGAGGAAAAAACCATTTTCACAAGAGCATTTAAAACGTAACATACAGTCTAACAGACAGAATTCTCAAACCGTTTCCATTGCTGATGCAGTTGTTTCACGACGGTCAATACTTAAAGAAGGCGGATGTATATCTTGTTCCTCCTTATTCTACCGTGTGTATCATTTATTGGTAAAGGTTCTAAACAATAATCAGTACTTGAGTCAGAATTTGCTAAAGCAACATCAACAGTATCGACAGCTCTTAAACCATCAATAACTGCTTTCATATAAGATTGCTTAGTCATCCCTTTAGCTTCATTCTTCTGCAAGATTAGGAGACCAAAAATAGTGGACTTGGTCATGTTCACCATCAAAAACTACTGATATGACTGATCCACTTGATTTGGTCAGAAAAATGCACACACAGGGGGGATACCTTTGGAGTTGTTCTCAGTTCCAAGTAGACAACATTCTCAGCTGCAAAATCTTCAACAACCTGTTCAAAGTATTAGTTAAGACCACATAGGACATACAACAGAGATCTCTCAACAAGGATGCCCTGAACATACTTCCTTGGTGATTCTTGATACTGTTTCATGGTCGGTTGCAAGAATGTGATACAAATCAAAGAGCTTGAAGCACTCGGGCAAGGATCTGCCATCTGCATAAAGTTGTTATGGAAATAACCATGAGCAGATTCATCAGAAAGACAGAAATGGTAAACTAATAGCATTTTATGCATTTCAAGATTAACAATTTTTCCCATGATTTACATAAACAAGATGCATATTCACAAGATAGCATTTCTTGTAATTCTCTTTGTATATCATTTACTCTGAAAACTTTCAAGAGGGCCTTTAATATATACATAATCCTCCTTTCTGATTAAGTGGCCCTGCACTCATACATGTTAATACTTATGGATGATATGGTCCTGATTAATGAGATGAAATCAAGAGTGACAAAATTGGAAAAATAAAGAAGTTCCATGAAGTGGAAAAATCATAAAAAGAACTGCTAAAACCAAAACACGGATGCAAATTGTAGGAAATCTATACAAATGAGACTGCTGCATCAGTCCAAATCATGCCAAGAGCAAAGTAAAGTGATTATATCAGTTAAATTCATTTGTTATAAATAAGTTACTAGAGAAAGATGAAAAATGCTTGTCGTATAATTCAAGCAATAGAAATGAAATGGAGATATGCTTTCAAAATGCTGTGTAATAGAATGAAATCATGGAAACTACAATAAGACGATAAGGCTAGCGTAAATGCAGAGCATAAAGAAAATTTGAAGATTAAAATGGCAGCATAGCGAAAGACTGATTTTTTTTTTTTTTTAATGCTAGTTCAAAATCTGCATCATAGGGAACAGATATAGCAATACAAAGCTAACCAACATGGTAAAGCCAAGAACAAACTAACACATAGATAAAGTTGTGATGAAAGATTAGGGAAACTTTGCTCATGTAAGGCTTTAGCCCTTGACATAATCTCTATCGGCTGAATGATGGATAAAGTCAGTCCCAGTGAGAATGTCATGATTTACAACTGAAAGGAAGTCAACAAGCCAGCACTGTTTTCTTCTCCAAAGCAAACACATCATGTTATAAGATCTGTGATAGGTAAAAGCTTCTTCATAATTTTAACTCCTTTTTCAAAGTGGCCTAAATGAAGGAAAAGAAGACCTTGCCTGATAACAGATCTAAATCAGCAACATATTGTGAAAAATGACAAAATAATAGAAGTTGAGCAAAACGTATTTTATGCTTACTTTCGTGATCACATGCGCTACATCTTCAAAAACAATGACACCTTTTTCGCCCAGCACTTTTGCGAGTTCCCTGACGAAGAGAAGAAATTTCCAAGAGCAAAACAACTATTAACAAAATATCCACTCAATAATAATAGTAATACTTGGACCAAACAGAAAAGGTCTAGAGAGAGAGAAAAACTTGTGATGAAAGCAAAAGAAAGGATGGCAAAGGAGGGGAGGAGGATCACAGAAGGGTGGAGTCTCTGATGGAACCGTTGAGGTGAGCATGAAGCTCTATCTTGGGAATCTCATGGCACCACTCCCTTATCTCCATCTCTCTCTCTCTTCTTCTCCTCTCTCT
>KE504771.1:743731-756503 GCA_000441515.1 Elaeis oleifera | reverse complement strand
GTGTGTATATATATATATATGTGTGTGTGTATGTCTGTACGTATGCATATATATATATATATATATATATATATATACACACACACGTACGTATGCATGCATGCCTATATATATATATGTATGTACGTATGTATATATATATGTGTGTGTATATATGTATATATATATATATATATATATATGTGTGTGTGTGCGTGTGTATATATGTGTGTCTATATGTATATGTGTACATATATATGTATACGTGTGTTTGTGTATGTATATATATGTGTGTATATCTGTTATGTATGTAATGTATGTATGTATGTATTTGCTTGTATGTATGTATGTATTTGCTTGAATGCTGAACTTATAAATTTCTTTCCTGTCTTACATTATTACCTCATCAGCACCCATATTAATCTTCTATAGTTCTAATCACTTGTAACCATTAAGGTAGTCCCCTATTCATAATTTTCAAAAGATATTATTCATACTCAATTCACCTTTGTTTTTTAAATGGTTACAAATATTATAATTTTATGCATTTCAACTCATGAAGGCTCACAAAAGTTGACCATCAGGGTTGCAATGGAGATTATACACATACATATGATTCTTCTTGAATTATTAAGCAGTCACTCAGTTTTCAACGAGAATGAAGCTCGTTGCATATAAAATACCCCTTACAGCACTAACTTGTACATTTACCTCCTACTTGAAATAACAAATATACTCTTTTCATAATTGCAACAACATACACATGCAAAAGGAACATACTACATCTTTTTCGCATCAGGCGGGACCTTCACACCCATGAGTCCAAGCACGTTGGAAGCCGGTCCCGCAAGGCCTTGTTGTGAAGAAAATGAATCAAGAAAGCTCTTCACAAGGTTTACATCCACATCCACAGGGGTTAATTCCTCATCCGTGTCCTTGCCAGCATTTGACGGCCCCTGAAATTACAATATTACAATTTAATAAAATACGAACAATTGCGATAAAAACCTTCCATCCAATTTTGACACACAACCAACTGGTTAAGCTGGACTTGGTGAATTGCATTTAAATAAATAAAGAAGAGGAAGTTGGACTTGGTGGCATGGAAGGTGTGGCTTATGATATGTGCAATTGAACCACATATGTAAACTCAGTTCCAGTACGTTCTATACCATGTACAAGTAAATTTCCAGTAAGAGGTTAGCATTGTTTGAAGAATAACTAGTGCATTGACTGAAATAAATTTTTAACAAGCCTCCGCCCATCAACTGTCAACAAGAATGCAAATCTAAGAAAGTAGGGCTTGAATGCTGGGGGCATCATATTTAGAGTCCATGTCATTCTTTTTTTTTTTTTTCTAAATTATATTTTATCGTACCTACTTCGGATTTCTAATCTCAACAACTTTAACTTGTATGCACATTATTGAGAAGATTGACACTGGTACTGACTGTTGAACAACTTTATATTTCATAACAGCACCTGTGCGCATGTGTTCATGTCATCAAAGAAAAGAACAGTGTTTGTACCAAAGAAGAAAAGAAAAGAACAGTGAAAAGTATGCTATATATACTAAATTCTTGAACAGACTGACAACCAAGAAGATGGATAATGCTGCCAAAAAAAATATGATGATTCTAGAAAACAATTTCAATTTATTTCATTCAAACAAACCAAATTTCCATTAAACAATTTAGTTCATCAAATAATAAGACATTCTTGGGGACTAAATGCAGCTTAAATATCATGCAAATTTGATGTTTAAAGCCCATCCAAATTGCACAAGACGATGTACACTTGAGGGAAAGAAACGTGTAATCAAATAAATGATAAAAAGATCCAATATGCACTAACAAACATATATAATGCATATTTATGTCAGTAGGGGAGTTCTCTCTCTCCAATAACTCAGGTATTTTTGCTTTTGTTTCAAGCCAAAAGAGAACCCAACCATAAATAGAGGATATATTATCACAAAACATAGGGAAACCTACATAGTAAAAAGGCATAATATAAAAGAGAATCAATTTAAAGACATCCAAAGGACAAACTAGAACAAGAGCACATAACTGCGATGTATCTGACACTACAATAAAATATGAACTTCATGAATAAATATGTTGGAACTCAATCTCATTGTTTCTTCCATCCTTGATGAAAATAACTCTCACATTTCTCCATCATACACAATGATACACCCATAAGGCCAGTGCGCCCATCAAGCATGTGAGATGCCCTTATAATCTCCAAAATTATGAACTCCCAACTTTGTCTTGTTTGACATAGAACATTAAAAAAAAAAGGAATAATTTAGAATTCTTTCTGTTTATCAGTATTTATTAATAAAAACTCACAAAACCCTTACAGATCTTGAATTCATAACAAGTCCCTTATATATTGTTTATATTATATTAGTACAATTATATGCAGATACTAAAATTTGCAAACTACTGATGAAATATGATAAGATTAATCTTTCAAACTTTAATATTCATTTTGCTCCATCAGATCAGCAGTTCTGTTCAGTGCTTGTGTCAAAATCAGAGCACAAGACATGATCATGTGCAAGGATATGGTCAAATTTTCAGCAGACTTGCTAAACCCGCAAGCCAAGGGCCCAAAACACTGTAACTTGTATTCAATGGCGGCACTACAATCTATTCACTCTATAAATTTATGTTCCAGAAATGGGAAAATTTTCTTTGACAATTGCATAGAGATGACAAAACAGAACCAATCAATCAAGAAGAAATGTTTTTTTACGTTCTATAGACATATTAACCATCTGCAACATATGGAGCAGACAAGAATGTTAAGAAAGTCAAAAGGAATCTTCAAATTAGAAGGTAAATAATAAGATCACCTCATTGCTATTGTTGGAGTGTTGTTGACTTGCACGAATGAAGCTTCTTTTCAGAGTAGTATCATTTAGTTCTTTGTTCAAAGCATCAGAATAGGACTGCATAAATGTATCCCCATTGCCATCTTCAGCAAGATCACCTTCATCTTCAGAACCGTCTGCAAAATCATATGGTGTTGAACACCATCCTAATTCTGATAAGAAACCAAACGTTAAAGAATGGGTGGAAGAAAGACATTCATCAACCAGTACGACATGAAATATGCAGAATGCAAGAGATGGATTTATAATTGATACCTCCAAACCTTAAAGCTAATGACCTTAAAAGTTCACTTAGCCTTCTTTACAAGCCAATGGCATGCTACCAGAATCTCCACAAACCCTTGATGTCACGACTATAACCATATTATCCAACCAACTTTTTTGGGAGAGTTATCAAGGCCAGGCATCTCAGCTTGTACATGTCCTACACCATTCTTTGGTGCCTAACTATTAGCTCCCAATACTCTTCACAGTCCTGAAGATGGGTACTAGAACTGTATGTTCCAGACTTAACACTCATATCTAAATATCCTAATCACATTCTCTTCCTCAAATCTGACTCCATTTTTTTGAATCTGGAAAGCAAAAATAAAAAATAAAAATAAAAAGAGCTCTGAAAGTTCAACTTTACTCCTGTGTATTTCCCTAGATCATTCCTTTGATTGGTAACTTTCAGCTCCAACATAACACAAAGGAATTTATGCTATCCATTAAAATTCAATTTGATTTGATATCCCATTTTTGTGGTAGTGATGAAAGAATACAAAAAGAAACTTGTGTGTCAATTCAAAATGACAGTTCAACCAAAAAAGACGTGTGGATTTAAAGACCAATAACACTCGCCATTATATACTCAATCATAGCAGATTAATCAAGAAACCAACCATGATATTAAAACCATTGATCAACCATGTAACAGCACATTCACATCAGGTAATCTCAATCATTATTAGCTTTACAAGTGGACCATAAAACACTTAAAGTGGTTGATGTTAAAGCCCTTTCAAATTAATAATTAGTAACAGGATGATATAATATTCACTTGCAATATAACTTTCTTTCAATAGACAAACAATTAGTTAAATATTATAACTTATAAAAAGAATAAAGCAAAACACAAATATAAAACAAAAAAAAATGCAATGAAGAAAGTACCAAAATCCATATCAGATGATGAGGTATCTCCTTCAAAATCAGCATCACGGGCAATTTCTTCATGCGGTTCTTCTCCTATCACTGATCCCATGATTTTCATGAATTGATCAGCATCAAGTTCCACTGTTTTTGAGTTCCTTTCCAGAAAAAAAGAGAGATAAAGAAACAAGTTGGACACAGGCTGCCCAGAAGTTAAATGGAATTTCACAATGAAAAGCAACAACTAAATGCAAAGCCCCAGCACTATTTGATTTGATGTTAGGCTGGTGCAAATAATTAGGCTTTAAGCCATCTCTCAAAGAGAATATCATCACTATGGTTGGCCCCAAGGTGAGACTAAATTAGCAGCAGACAGTGTTGCTGCCCTCATGTCTGAGGACTACTGCAAAATCTGCATGTAAGGATGAACAGTTCTCCTTACCCTATGGTGGCAGACCTCACTCACATTTGAATTTTGAATTGCACTCTCCTAAACCGTAAAGTTCCTAGATAGAAATAATTTAGCATGGTCGCATAGCATATGCAAGGCTAGGTACCCTCTTGTTGGACGGATCAAATCAATCAAGCCAAAATCAGCATACACTCATGAAATCCATAATATTTAAGAATCTAGCAAAATCAAATCATAATTTATGGAAAACCTCCAAATACAGAATAGGCAGCTAACTTAAGATAAAATGAAGGATTTGATGATACTTTGCTCTAGAGTGCTGCAGGACACATTTTTATTAAATGCAGCAAGCACACAAGATAGCAAAAGTGAAAGTATGCAACTAAGGAATATGTCTAGAGTGTATTACGTCCCACAGTTAACAAACTAATCAAGTCAATTAGTCTAATAAACGACACATATCTACAAATAGATCTAGATCACTAATGAAGTCCCCAAAGAATATGGAAAAGAACCTGTTTGGCGGAACCTCTGCTCCTTCAAAGCTTGAAACTTTCTGCACAAATGCTTGCATAGATTCCACTATGTCTCCAAGATTGACATCATCTGAGAGTGAACTAGAACCATCAGCAGTGTCTTTCTGCCGCTTATCCTTTCTGTGCTTCCTTTCAGCCTCGTAAATTTCCATCTCCTTCTGCCTCTCCAAAATGGCTGAGTTTAATTCATCTTCTCCATTATACAGCCAAGAATCATCATCATTTGGAGGAAGCTCGACCCCTCAAAATCATCAACAGAACAAGGCATCGAAAGAATTTCATCTATGCGCTGAACTGGAGCATTCATAATCTCCCTGCACCAAAATACATCATCATAGCCATCAATTTCTTCCCTGCTTCACACATCTATCTCTTATTGCATGACTACAAGTACATCTAGAAGAGGGTTTATGCTTTTTCTAAAACAAATATATGAGCGTGGGATGGAATCATGCAAAGGTTCTAGCTAGGTACTAGCATACTGGTGTTACCACAATTGTGTCAAATGGGCCATTTAACTCATCTTGATTAGCTGGTACTAAGCTTGTGCATATCTACGGAAGCTTATCAGGGTTTGGAAATAATCATGGAAAAAAAAAAACTAATTGCAGTAAGTCAATACTCAACTAATACCAAAAGTCGTAAGTCAATACTCAACTAATACCAAAAGTCGTACTTCAAATCTAGAAAATATGTCAAATTAGCAATAAAAGAGGGAAGAATGATACCTTGTCCGAGAAGATAGAGAACTGTTCTTGTAATACTCCAATGCACTATCCATAATCCTCTGATACTCTTTTGATCCTGGAAGAAGGCCCCAAAACACCCGCTGTTCTCCAAACTCCGTTTGAAAGCCTCCCAAGTGGTCCCTTTTCCTTCTTTGCCAGCCCGACGCCTCTCCTGGTACATCATCTCAAATCCACAAGCTATCTTCATCCCCAATTCGGCCTCCATGTAAGCCGCCGGACCCTCCTCCCTCGATGGCATCGGATAGCACCTTGGAGCCTGGAAGTTCTGCTGCACCAATTGGGCATACATCGCTCTTGACATCCGGACTGAAATCCTAACCATCTCGATCCCTCCTCCGTTGCTTCTCAAGAACTTGTCCATCCGCGCTGCGTGCTTCATAGAATCCACATCACGGTCGTAGAACCCCTCCACCGCCAGCGAAATCAAGCAAGGCTCATGCTTTAAGACCTGGGCCACCGGCAACGGAACCCTAACCGAACCCGGTGCGTGTTAGCCCGAGCTCTCTCCGGATAGCGGGAGATCCTCCGATTGATGGCGGCCTGGACCGCATTGGAGGCCCTGGTGTCGATCTCTTCACTCCAGACCGCGTCGAGAGCGGCGGCGAGGGCGGGTTCGAGGGGAACCGATCTCGGGGGACGATGTGGAGGTCGCCACGGCGGATGAAGACACGGTTGGTGCTGGTGTCGGGGTCCAGCCAGCGGGGAGGGAGAAGGCAGCCTCGATGAGGAGGAATTCGCCGTCGGAGTCCCAGACGCGGGCGGAGAGGGAGGGGACGGCGCGGGAGGCCTCGAAAAGGAGGAAGACAACGAACCACTCGTCATCGAGGTTGTCGCCGAAACGGGTCTTACCGTGGAGGTGGGGAGGGAAGGGGAACCGCAGAAGGAGCAGTGGCTGGAGGCGACCGAGGAGGAGGAGGGCAGAGAGAGGTGGAAGGGCTCGTGCTGCCAGATGTAGTCGCGGAGGTGGGGGGCGAGGACGGAGTGGATGAGGTGAAGGTGGAGGGAGCGGAGGGCGGCGGCGGCCTCAGCCGGCGGGAAATCCGACGGTAGATCCGGGTAAATGGCGTAAAAGACGGTGTCCTCGGGGATTCTCGGGTTCCGGCGAACTTCTTCCATGGAGTTCTCTCGCTCGCCAAGGGTTCCCGGGTTTGAGAAGGTTCTGGGTTCTGATGAACGCAAGGAGAAGAAGCGGAGATTTGATGATTTATCACTCACCGTTCATTTAGGTCGGTCTCCTGTTTTCTCTTGAATTTTGAACTGATGTCGGTGAAACAGCTGCAGATATTGTCCTGTTGGACCTTGAACATATAGGGGCGCTAGATTCAGGTGGGTCCCACTTAGGCGGTGGGCGTTTCGAAGGTGACCGCTGTCGCGGTGCTGGTAGCTTTACCAAGAGACGTGCCGTGTAAATAATACGCTAGACCATATGTAAAACCGGGACGTACACCACGCCAATCATCTAACATCATCCATTATATATTTATTTGATGATTAGCTCATTGAAATAAGATAAAATAAGTAATGTTGCAGCCAACTTCCTCGTTGTCTGTCATCGAAAATAAAATCTACAAAATAATATCTATATTGATCGGAGTTATCTTCGATAGAGACCCTCCAATGCTTAGATCAGAAAAGAGACTGGACAACAGGAGTTGAATATAAGCAATAACAGAGTTTTGGCCCCGAGTTGGCTTATCAGTCCCATTTCTCTTATCTCTTTTATAGATGAGATTTTCATAATCATCGGACATGGTTCTAAATTTTATGATGCTAAATCATCGGACTATAATCACATAGTGGATCGTTAATTTCTACTGATTGTATCGTGATATGCGATCGGTAACCATTCATGATGGTTATGGTATATCTGAGTTGACTGACCGACCATATGTTGGTAAAAACCATGAGCGACCGTCGCTAGTAATTCTGATATGCCGATGGTTTAAGTCGTCTGCTGTCGATCGATAGTAGTCGAATCATTAGTCGGTCAGCCGGCAATAGGTCGGTGCGGTTCACTCAATTGGTTGATGAAGAGTCAGAACCGCATAATCAGCCGATATAGAGTTGGTCGGGTTGTATGTCTGGTCGGTCGGTTGTTGTTGAGTCGAAGTCGGTAGTTGGTTGACCTGAGTCATATCTGTTTGTGGAGACAGAGTCGGATGTCGATCGGTCTGCACTGGAGATCAGTCGGTTTATGGGGTCAGTCGGTTTATCCCAACAGTTACCCCTCCACTTCTGAGTCCAATGGTGAGTTATCGTGTGCATCACCATGTGGTCAGTTATCTTGGACGAAAGGAGTTGTTGTTTGTCATGTTGAATCCCGACTTTGCTACCACATTCTCTAGAGTGCGGCCGACAACCATTTTGTTGTCTTTGAGCTGTCGTATTAGCAGGAAGATTTGATTTCAGACGTCGTTTGCAGAAGGTGGGAAGGTGAATCGGTGTCGTGCGATTTGATTCTGACATATAGATTTCTGCCACGTGTCGGGATGTTATTGGGTCGAAGCTGTACACGCGGATGGAGTTGACGTGGTTTAATCTGGTGCAAGTGCGTCGAACCGTCGAGTCGATGACGGGTCCAGATGCTATCACGTGTCATCATCCGGCGTGGTCTCGATCTGGCTGCTTTCATCCGGGCCGTTGGGCGTTCTTCTATATAAAGGATTGCTGTCAGCCAAGTATCCATCCCTTATTTTGTCTCTTCTAGTGGGAGAGCTCTGCTAGAGAGCTGCTTTCGTGCGAAAACATTCCTTGTCGTTTCTTTTTGAGTTCCTTTGGATTTTTGATAGTTCTTCCAATTGGTGAGATTCCTGCAGGGGTGGTTGGTCGGAGGTTCCAGCCAACGACTCCCTGTCGGGCCTGGGAGTTTTCTTGTTCTCGGGTCCGATTGTTGGTCGGTTTTGGAAGCGGCATTGCGCTTCGGGCTGATGTCAGCTTTTCACTCCTGGTGTCGATGGTGGGATCAATGATCTGTTATCGTATATCTCGCATCCCCATCTCAGCTGCACGGTCATCTTCGACGATGGATGAAAATCTAAAGCCCTCCTTTAGCTCTTATACGAGGAGGGTATGGTCGTCGACCGGGTGAGATCCTCTCTGTTTCCGTACGAGTGGATCAAGCTATTGATGTGGTTGGCCGAGCAATGTGATCAATCAATCATCTTCACAGCTCAACTCGAGTCGTATCATCCTCCGAACTGGAAGGTGGAGTTTGTCGAAGAAGCCGATTCAAGGTGGCCTGCCGATTCTTCAGTGGAGTGAAGGGCGGCGATGAAGATTAGTCGGCATTTTCTTTGGTTTTCTTTTGTAAAAAAGATGTAATTGGACTTCGATCCAATTTGTAATCTTTCTTTTTGATAATGAAAGAAGTACTTTTGTTCTGAAATACTCCTCTGTATTGTCGAGTCTACAATGTCTGTTTGTAGAATAATCTCTGAATGTAGATCGTAGATCCGATCATTTCGCAGACTTTGTAAAATTTGCTAGTCACGTAGTTTCTGACATATTTAGTTAGGATAGCGATGGTAAGTCGAATATCTATTACCCGAAGCTTGATCGGATTTATACGTCGTATTGTTTGATAATCAGTGACAAGCCGAATATCCCTCGACTAGTCGTGGCCATGTCGATATAGTTTCAATCCGACTTTGGTCGTCTTGGCATTTTGCCTTTCTTAGTTGATACTAAGTCGGCAAATTAGCCAGCTGCTTCAATGGAGAGCCGACTATGAGGGCAGCGTGATTTTTGTGGAGAAAATCTGCGTTGCTGGTGCTGGCTTTCAGTTGTAGTTGATAAGTCGGTTCTGCAAGGAACTGAAATGTAGTTGGTGTCGAGATAGTCGATCCTCTGATTTTTACAATGAAAGCTGAAGTATATTCGGTGTCGAGATAGTCAATCTTCTGATTTTTACAGTGAAAGTCGAAGTATATTCGATGTCGAGATGTTCGATCTTTTGCCTTTTACAATAAAAGATGAAGTATATTCGGTGTCGAGATGGTCGATCTTCTGACTTTTATAATGAAAGCCGAAGTATATTCGGTGTCGAGGTGGTCGATCCTCTGGCTTTTACAGTGAAAGCCTGCATACTTGATGTCACTTTAAAATCACAGTCGGAACATCGGTTTTTATAAGAGGATCGAAATATAGTTGATACTAATACAGTTGATTCTCCGAGTAGTTGCATTCGAAAGAAAGTCGAGTAGAATAAAACATCTATCATGCTTTTGTTAGATAATTGTCAAAACAACAACAGCATCATCATGAGGAGTTTGAATTCTCCGAACATCTTCTTCCGAAAAGTTATTACATTGAGTTGTTGTCGTTTCACCGACTCTTCTTCGGGAGTTATCCCTCAGTTCAGTCGTTCGAAGATCATATTAATGACTCCTGCAGTCGGCTGATTATTTATAGCTTCCTCAATCGGCTGGAGGTTGAGTCGGCGGATCCCTCCGATATTTTTTGAGGTAACCTCATCGTATCAAGATCTCTATTTCATCCCTGAGCTGGATGCATTGTTCGGTGTCATGACCATGGTCACGGTGAAATCGACAATACTTCCTTCGATCTCGATTCCTCGTTTTCATCGGTGGAGGGTGCCGTAGATATTTCGTCCGTTTGATCTCCATGAGAATCTGTGCACGAGGAGTAAAAAAGGGGTATAGGAGTCATACCTGTTATACGTCGGCCTTGAACTCCGTCGTCGGGGTGAGGCTCACTTATTAAGCGAGGCCCTACTTGATTCAGCCAGAGCCTCACTCTTCTTCTGACCTTTGCTTTCGGTTTGGCGTCGGTCAGGGGCTCCTTCATCCGCGTGCATATACTTGTACGCGCGCTCCAAGAGTTTAGCATACGTCCGAGGGAGAGTCTTGTCCAGTGAATACATGAATCAAGACCCCCTCAGATCTCTTTTCATGGTCGATATGGTCATGTCTTCATTGAGGTCCTTAACCTCGAGCATGGTCGCGTTGAATCAGACCACAAAATCTTGAAGTGTTTCGGTCTCTCCTTGTTTGATCGAGAAGAGACTATCCGAGGTTCGTGGTGGCCTCCGACTGGTGCTGAAGTGGGCCACGAAAAATATTCCAGCTGTCCGAAAGAGTGGATGCTTCCCGACAGAAGTCCGGAGTACCAAGCTCAAGCAACTTTTCGAAGTGTGGCCGAAAAGCCGATGCATAGAAGGACGTCGGTTGCCCCTTGGATTGTCATGAGAGTCTTGTAACTCTCAAAGTGATCAACTGGGTTGGTGGAACCATCATAAGGTTCCACGTGCGGCATCTTGAACCGAGTCGGGATCAGTTCATCTAAGACATGTCGAGAGAGAGGTTGGCGGTACAGAAATCAAAATCGTTTGAAGATTTCTGACTGTCTACCTGTAGTTGGGCAAGTCAACAGTCGATTTCCTCGAACTTACGTTCATAGTCTTCGAGCCGCTGGTGGTGAAAAACTCTAGGGGTTGAACCTCCGATGAGTTAGAGGGGAAGCAGATGGTGTTCGCAGTCGCTTTTCCTTCCTTGCTCGATCCAACTGAGAAAGAGAGGGACGTCGTGAATGGTGGGTGGCACATCGAGAGCGCCACGATGGCCGCTGCTCGTCTCGATGAGAGAGCCGAGACAGCCTCTCTGATGAAGGAGACTGTCATGGATGACGACGGCTGTGCTTGTATGGCACCGAATGCGCCATCGGTTGCTCTATCGACAGCTGTGGTGGCTGGGTCTACTGCTACTGGAGGCTTCTGACCCCTCCATAAGAACGTTCATTTGCTGCACGATTGCAGCAATCTGGACATCCGTGGTGACTACGGATCGCGGAGAACTGGGCTCTGCTTCTGGAGGCAGGAGAGGAGCCTCTTTCCGACGGAAAGAGTGCCTCGCTGATCCGGTTGCTGTTGACTGTTGAGCTCTGATTTTTGTCATTGCAAGTTATCTTCTTCTCCTACCTGGCATGCCAATCTGTTGCAGCCAACTCCCTCGTCGTCTGTCGCTGGAAACGAGAACATGCAAAACAACGTCCACACTGATCGGAGTTGTCTCCGACGGAGATCCTCCGATGCTTAAGTCAGAGAGAGAGACTGAGCAACAAGAGTTGAATGTAAGCAATAGCAGAGTTTTGACCCAGAGTTGGCTTACCCGCCTCGTTTCTCTTACCTCCTTTTATAGATGAGGTTTTCGTAATCGTCGGACGTGGTCCCGAGTTTTATGACGCTAAATCATCGAGCTATAATCACGTGATGAATCGTTAATTTTCACTGATTGTATCGTGATATGCGGTCGGTAACCGTTCACGATGGTTATGGTACATCTGAGTTGATTAACCGATCATATATCGGTAGAAGCTATGAGTGACCGTCGGCTAGTAGTTCTGTTATGCCGATGGTCTAAATCATCCGCTATCGATCGGTAGTAGTCGAATCATTAGTCGATTAGCCGGCAATAGGTCGGTGCGGTTCGTTCAGTTGGTTGATGAAAAGTCGGAACCGCATAATCAGCCGATGTAGAGTTGGTCGGAGTTGTATGTCTGGTCGGTCGGCTGTTGTTGAATCCAAATCGGTAGTTGGTTGACCTGAGTTATATCTGTTTGTAGGGCCAGAGTCGGGTGTCGGTCGATCTGCGCTGGAGATCAGTCAGTTTATAGGGGTCGGTCAGTTTATCCCAACAAGTAATATAGTGCACATAATGTAGGATATAGTATATATGCTGCAGGGTATAATTTCTTGCCAGGCATAAACTCAACCACCCAACCTACATGATACGGGCTCGATTCCTATCAATAATATTTTTAAAATAAAATAGTATAGGAAAAAAGAGACAAGATTTGTTAAATCTACACCGTCAAAGCCTGTTGGCAAATCTTATCATACAAAATAATTGAATCCTTGGATCAAAGGGGCTAATATATTTCTTAGTCTAAGACTAAAATGGTATGTCTAACAAGGAATGGACTGATGCACCAATCCTGCAAATACTAGGAAACCAATAAAATACATAATAGAAAATAAATAAAAGGTTGGTTTGGATTGGAAATCTAATCTTTTATATATATATATATATATATATATATATAT